>KZ651479.1:370739-381013 GCA_001010745.2 Gerris buenoi | reverse complement strand
TAGGTACTAAAGCTAAAATATTTTCTTACAACTACTAGACATTATTTTACAAATATATTTTTTATAGGTTTTACAAGAGCAGAGTTATTAAGATTTGATTTTTCGTTAAAACATTCTACATTTTTATCTTGTATCTTTGAATTTCAAGGTTTTCTAGGAGGTCCAATTTCCTATTTTTTTGACACGAGTGTAGAAGTTCATAATTATTAATATCAAATGTATGATCGGATTCTAGAACATGATTGGCAAAACTAGATACATTTACATGTTTTTGATGTCTGTCATTTGATATTTTTTGCCAAGATTTATAGTGCTCTGTAATTCTTGTGCTTATTTTTCTACCGGATTGTCCTATGTATACACCTTTACAAGTCACGCATATTAGTTTATACACTCCACATTTATCTTTAATTTCAATAGGTTGTTTTTTTGTTTTTTTTTCTCGGCAGCGTCAACAACCTATAAAAAAGGAATGTAAGGCCTTCGGGCTTACATCTTTATTATACATATAATGAAGAAAAGCACAGCAAGCATTCTCTTGGCTCTTGGAGCCGTCTGTAAATTTGTTGGTTTATGTACGAACTTACCTAATAATATTTTTATTCCTAAGTGTTCCTCTGACCAATTGAAATGACTTCTGACGTGTTCCTCACTAATATTGTAGGTAACGTATGTGACACATGTTGGTAATTTTTTTACATTTTACGAATAAAGTTAAATAAATGAGGGTCTCTTACACTTTAAGTGATTAAATTGCTCATTTAGATCGATTATTAATGCAGGAAAACTGAGGTAAGTATTAAATAGTGCAGTTTTCAATGGTAACGTTTGTGACATAAAAATTACGACATTAAATACAAAAAAAAAACGTTAAAATATCAGTATGCATAGAACTCGCGTATAATTGCCCAAAAACATAAATAGAATAGTAAAGGGACCAGGGTGTAAAAAATGTCGAAATTTTCGAACTTTTATTTTTTTTATTTTTCAGTATTTAGAAAAAGCCAGATGCCCAATTTATTTGAAAACGATCCTATTGATTTGGGTTATTTAAGAACACTGTTTGATTTAATTAAAGAAAAAGCAGTTATTTTCTTAGTTGTTTTGCTAGTTAAGACCTCAGAATATTTTCGATGCAATACTTACTACGTTTCGCTCAACCACTCGGATTAACAGTAAATATTAAAAATGTGGAATGTATTTTTTAATACATATTGTATAGATTTTAAAGATTCATAATTATGACTATAGAGGTTAATAAAATGTAACACAACAATATTGTCACCACAATTTTTAATAATTAATAGACGCGTTTCGACTTATAATGTGGGGAATGTGCATGTGCAATTGATAAACATTATTGGTTTATTATTGTTAATAAAAGACTGAAGTGAAAATGACTTTAGTTAGGGTAGAAACATTTTCAAACTACATGTTTTAAATTGTTTTATTCACATATACAATTATCCATCAATAAAAAATCATCATCAAATATATGAAGATGTTCACAAACTTAATGTTTATAATTTAATAATATTGAATTTTTGTGCTAAATTGTACTAATCGCTTAAACTTACAGCTCTAAAAAATTCAATAGTGTGGTCTATTTTTGGTGTAATTTAAAGATTTTACCAGGGTTTTCTATATAGATTTTTTTTTCATATTTTAGTTTTAAAGTTATTAAAAATCAGGGCTATAATTTTTTGGTTATAAGAATCTGATTAAATTTTACCTGTTTTATGTTATTCGTATATTANTTTCAAGGTTTTCTAGGAGGTCCAATTTCCTATTTTTTTGACACGAGTGTAGAAGTTCATAATTATTAATATCAAATGTATGATCGGATTCTAGAACATGATTGGCAAAACTAGATACATTTACATGTTTTTGATGTCTGTCATTTGATATTTTTTGCCAAGATTTATAGTGCTCTGTAATTCTTGTGCTTATTTTTCTACCGGATTGTCCTATGTATACACCTTTACAAGTCACGCATATTAGTTTATACACTCCACATTTATCTTTAATTTCAATAGGTTGTTTTTTTGTTTTTTTTTCTCGGCAGCGTCAACAACCTATAAAAAAGGAATGTAAGGCCTTCGGGCTTACATCTTTATTATACATATAATGAAGAAAAGCACAGCAAGCATTCTCTTGGCTCTTGGAGCCGTCTGTAAATTTGTTGGTTTATGTACGAACTTACCTAATAATATTTTTATTCCTAAGTGTTCCTCTGACCAATTGAAATGACTTCTGACGTGTTCCTCACAACCTAGTAATCTTTTGTATAATCAGTCTAGTTAATGTATTTTAAAGATAGGAAGGTAAATTCCTACAAGAACTGAATTCATTTTACAGTAGGTATTCTTTTTTTGCTAAAATATAGATTTTGTGGTAGCTGTCACTCAGACTATGCTTTTTGTGCTGAAGCAGCACGATTTTTTTGGTGTTACTTCCACTTCATTACGTATTAAGGTGGTAAACCTCTTTGTCCATCTTGTTCATCTTTATTGAGTATTACCTCACGTTTTTCACTGCTTAATTTCCTCTGGATAATTTTAAGCTTTGAAAAAAGGGAGATAGTTGTTTATATAAATTGCTTTGTTTACTTTAGGTCTAGATTTTTTTTTTTTTAATAAGACCTTTATCTTCAGAGTTTTTAGGTAAAAGGCATTTACCTGTTCTTATATTTAATAAAACGCTGGTAAGAAAAGGGCTGATGGTCCTATAAAGTGTTTGGAAGTCTAGAGAAGGATTTGATCGGACGATGTGCTTCATTTCCATACAGAAAGCCCTTTCACTCAGCCCTTTCCCTTCCAATTAATTGGTTTCACTTTAATAGTGGAGGTATTATGGAGGGAAAACCTCTTTATAAGAAAATGTTTAAAATTTCCTTTAACCATCTCTTATCAACAAAAACAAACCTCCTTGACCTAATCTAAAAATTCTCTTATAAAATATGAAATCTTTGATTCAAGACTTATCCTTTATTTTTGCTTCTTATCTAGTTTGATATACAAGTTAGAAAATTATAGAAATAGGGGAATTAAACAAGTAAGGCACCGCTTCACGTAAGTTCGTGAGCCGATAATCGCCGGTTTCTGTATGAATAAGTTAAAATTATTAAGTGTAAAATTTTAAGATTTTCATATTCTTTTTCTACATTTCAAGACCTTGTATAACATACCATGGTGACAAAAAACCTTTTTTTAGTCACCCACCATATTGACCGCCTTGGAAATATTAAGTGTGAAAACTCCCAAAAGTGTACAGTTGTTACAAATGCCGAGATGCACCTTTGTGCAGAATATCATGTTCAGCTGCAGTAGTTTATGAATTGAAACATGTCAACGGGCAGAACGACAGACAGTGTCGTTATGTAAAGTTTCTTTTCGTACTTCGTACAGAAATCTAAAATAATTCAATGTTACTTACAAAACATTTAAAGTAGCGGCACATTAAAAACTGCTAATGAATAATAATGTATCGGCCGATAGTTTAGTATAGTTGGGTTACATATGCGCACATCAGACAAACTAAACTAATTAATTGGCTTTTGGTGCGCAGACTATCCAATATTATCAGCTGATTGATTTCTAGTAGTTTCGGTTAAAACTGCACAGCGGATTTGTTAGTTTTTTTGTTTTGTTTTTTTATTGTTTTTTTTTCTCACATAACTCTTGTTTAGTGGTACTAAAAAATGTTACCGAGAGCTGCTATTATTGCTATTATTATGAAACGTAGGAGAAGAATGATGAAGAGAATTTATAAATATTCACGTTTTTTTTTTTAGTTTTTGGAGGTCAGCGCCCCCAAATTAAGATATAAAATTAAAATTTTTGATTTCGCCTGACCACATGACATTTTTCTGTACATTTATGCAAAATTTCCTCAAAATTGTCGAAAAGTTGTTTAGGATCTACACTTTTACATTAATATATATATATTACGTATATAAGAAAGTGAAAACGGCACATATTAGTGTAAAAACCAACAAACAAAATAATAGCAATACCAATACACTGATATCAGATGAGGTAATATACAAATTGAGTCCATTGTTATGACTGACATTTATCAATTTGCTAAAATAGATAATAATCTATCTAAAATAACTTTAAAGATGGATAGAGTAATAAAGTAAAGAAGCATTACACATTCCGCAGGGAAGTTACTAAATATGGAAAGCGAACTTAAGAAATATAATATTTTAAAGTAAATATATCGCTTACAATTCATTAGTTAATGGTCCATGCTGCTATAAATTGAAGTTCCAGGTAAAAAGGATGCGATGTGGGATATTTATACTCCGGAAAAACAATCTATATAAGGAAAATATATCTTTAGAAAATGCCTCTACAATAAAAATTCAATGATGTAGAACATGATCAAAGTATAGAACAACTTCAAAGAAACAAAACCAACTCTTGTGTGCTCTCGACCGTACTTTTCTCACCATTCAAATAACCCTTATAGCAAATATCCATATATGTATATACATCTCATATACAAAATACATTAAATAAACCACCTGTAAAAATAACATATCAAACTCAAATATTCTATAAAATATACATACTTTGAAAAATATTTGGAGTAACATAAAGATTTTTGGAAAATCATCGTAACTTAACTACTCGTCCGATTTGAATGAAATTTGTGTTCATATTTCGCCCATTGTTGATCCACTAAAAATTACAACCTTCTGTCCGCATGAGCATTTTTTTCGTATTAACATCTGTAATATTTTGAAGTACTTATCCAATTTCGAAGAAATTTGGATGGTATGTTGAAGGTATCTCACAGATAGTCCAATTTTATTTTAAAACCTCTGCCAAAGTTCATATTCTTCAGTCATATTCATTTATCAATGTAAATCTAGTTATTGGGGGGACTTTGTAGCTCAGATAGGACAGCATTGGCTGACCTATCAGTAAAGTTAAGCATCAGACGTGTTCGCTATTTGGATCGGTTACTGTGACCACAGCTCTGGGTTCAATTCCCGGACCGGAACCCCTCGTTAGGATATCACCTAGGCCTAGCACCACCATATAAATGAGTAGCTCGTTGTGTGAAGTGGTGACTAACTGGTTATGAATCCCAATTATAAGGTTTCTATATATCTGATGAAGAGATACACTAATCCTTAATAGTAATTACTAATAGTTGTATAATCCCATTTGCAGTTCTAGGCACTCTATGGGCTTTTGTGCCACAAATTAGTCATATATTCCATAATGGACTCTGACGATGACCTTATAAAGGCCGAAAGTATTGCATAGATAAAATTATATCGACAAGTATTAATTTAAGAGGGGAGATATATTTTTTTTTTTTTCTAATCTTTAAGATTACCTTTATAGTCCAGGAGATAGCGTGCAAAAAAGTGTCTGACTAACATCAAGCTAGAATTTTGCATACAAGTCAATCTTTTGGTGCCTTTTAAGAATATGTGGTCGGCTAAGTTCGTCTGCGGGACATAGCTTGGCAATAGGCGTTCGAAAAAAACAAACCGGTGGAGAGCGGCCCTGTAGCACCAAAAATGGTGGACAATGTGATTTTCGTGATCCTGAGTACAGAATTAGTTAGTAGACCAAAAATTAAGTTGATGTTAGTTTGTCTCTTGACAGGCAACCACGTTTATTTTTAGTAATATTTGAATAACTAACCTATAAAATGTGAAAATAACATCAACTTGATTTTTGGTCTACTAACTAATTCTGTACTCAGGATCATGAAAATCACATTGTCCACCATTTTTTGTGAGACATGGCCGCTCTCCACCGGTTTGTTTTTTTTGAACGCCTATTGCCCAGCAATGTCCCGCAGACGAACTTAGCCGACCACATATTACATATTCTTAAAAGACGCTAAAAGATTGACTTGTATACAAAATTCTAGCTTGATGTTAGTCAGACACTTTTTTGCACACTATCTCCTGGACTATTATCACAGTTGACACTTTAGAAGTTTTAAATCTTGATCTATCTCTAATAACATTTTGAAGCTCCATAACCTTTTGTCTTTCTATAGATTATTTTTTAAATAAATATGTGTATGATTCTCACGCATTAGAAGTGAAACTTAAGTTCTAGAAACAGTTGATTTTGTGCATTGCTCTCTTTGCATTTGTTGAAAATTTTATTATTTCAGGATTAAGAAATGGTTACGTGAAATTTAATTGGAAAATAAAATATTGTCATAACATTTTATATTTTATATTAGGGAATACTGAAAAAAAACAAAAACATGAAAACAACATGTATGTACAATATGTATACACATATATATATATATATATATANTATTTTGTTGCCCACCTGTAGTGATATCCATAATTTGTTGAAAAGTAGGATATATATATATATATATATGTATGTATATAAAAAGGTAATTATATTATATTACGCTTATAATATACCAATTCAGTTTATTAAAAAATCATCTACCTCCACTCCACGGTGCAATGGTTAACACCTATGCCTACTGAATCAGAGGTCAGTAGATCGAGACTCGTCCACGTGAAAGATTTTTTATACAGGTAAATGCCGACTTAAGAATCACAAACTTTGTTACATACAGTTTTGCTTTATCCAAGCCAATTTATTATGCCTCAAAAATGTACGAATTTATAGCGTGATATTCAATTTATTTTTGGATCAACAGAATTTTATTTTAAATTTTCTCTAAGAGACAAATCAACAGTGAGATCCCGAAAAAATAAAGCAACTAAAAACGTAAGGAACATTTTCATACGAATAACCAACATAACATGAAATTTATTTAATTCTGAGTTTCAGATGATATTTTTAGTATAAGGTAGCTTAAATTGAATGTGTTTTTGACATTAACAAATATAATAAACATACATGTAATCGAAGAAAAACAAAAACCAATGAGTTTCAAACGATATTGAATTGTTTTTATCTGCCTAGCGTTTATTTGTTTATTTCATATATTTTGTTTTATATACCGTTCACTTATTTTTGTTTTGTTGGTAATGGAACACCTCTTGTTATTGATATTAGATGTTTACTGAACTTGTTTGTATTTATTGAGTATAATGATATTGTTTTTAGGATTAAAAAAAAAGAAAATTTTAATCAATAAAAATATTTTTGTGAGTAGATAGATAAGAAATGATTACAATCGAATTGATGACTTGTTCTTCTATTCTTTCTTTAATTTTTTTTCTAAGTGGAGATATTGTAGATAAAGTTTTAGGGGAATTTACTAGTTTCGTACATGAACTCCTCGATATCTTTATTTTTATCTGATCGTATTTTTTCTTCTTATATTAAGGTATATTAAACTTTGGTATAATTATATATCTCTCGGGGAATACTTGCTTATAATATTTCCATTTCAATTCTGTCTGAAGAGTTGATATTAGACTATTGTTGTTAGCACTATGACTTAAGCATCGTTGAGTTGAAAAGGTTTGACAAATTGGTGGATCTTTATTTTAAAAAAAAAAAAAATCAAATCCTTATTCAGATTGTCAATTTATTAGTAACGACATATCAGGAGCACTTATACTTACACCCCATTTCTTTCATTTTAAGGTTAAGTGAAAATCATTAGCTTTCAAATAAGTTGATTGTTAACATAAAAATATATCCTCAAAGTTTGTAAGTACGAAATAAAAGTAGAATTTATTGAACATGGTTAGGCACTAGCACTTAAATGATGGGATTAAAAGATTTAGAGCATCTTGTGTAGTACCAGGTCTGTTTAATAGCTTCCCACCTAGATCGCGCCAACGTAGAACGTAATTTACAGTTTGTTTTGCTCCAACTCAACAGTTTGTGCCAGCATTAACTCGAACGGAAAACGCAGGATTTAAGGTACTCTTTTAGATTGTTACTCCCATATGATTTTTGAGAATGTAAATAAATGGATATAATTATTATTGATACTTTTTCTTCGTCTAAATAAGTATTGTGACAAAGGGATGTTTAATCTAATGTACTTTGAGACAAAGGGATATCACACTTCTGTTTTTATAAGGGGAGTAACAGTCTAAAGAAGAACATTTCAAACACCTTTTTTATACCTTTACTTCCTTCTGGTATTAATAAGGGGAGTAACAGTCTATAAAGAAGTGCCGGTTAAAAATATATACCAAGAAAAAAACCATGCTAAAGCTGCGTTAAAACGGGCCTAGTTTACAAGCCGAAGCCGCGAGCTTTAGTCGGCTAGTAGGTTACCAGGTATATTTGCATTTCCACGGATATATTAAACTATCCAGGCCAGGTAGGTGGTTGGTAGATACCGCAGTGCAATGTGAGACTATTGTCGAAAATATTATTGCGTTTATTTCAGTTGTAAGTGAAAAACTTCATAAACTAGATAAAGTAAGGGGAGAAAAGGTGAAACGCCATATGGTGTAGAAATTGGACCGCTTGTAGAGAATCCCTTGGGTGCACCAAACTGTATATATCTAATACAGATAATACTATGAAAGCGGCAATTCCTACATGACTGAAACTTAAGGTTACAAGTGATACCTTACAACTGGGAATTCGTTTCTATCACTTAACTTATTATTTTGAATTCCTCCAAGAATCACGTTTGACATCGCACTATCCCATTTGATTTTATTATTAAAGCCATTATGTCTTATATTCCACAAAATCATGTGTGAGACGTATAATGCCAAAAGTAGTTATATCCTCATCAAAAAGGGGGAAAAAATACACTAGAAATACAATTAATAGTACATTACACGTCGATTGTGGAAAGTAGTATTTGGCATGCGAGTGTGGAGTTTACACCCGAGCGAAAGCGAGGGTAGTAAAACCACACAACACGAGCAATGCAAAATGCCGTTTTCGCACGAGTTGCGTACCGTACTTTATCTACGATTGTTAGATTTTAATAATAAATGCAGAAAAAAATAATAAACTTCCTGTATGTAAGCTCGTATTTATCTTTTGATAAAAATGACATCAATTCGATAGTTGTATTTTGTGCCGAATTAATTATTTCGGAAGGCGTATTATTCTCCTCATATTCGTCATAATCACTCATTGATTTTCACAAAAAGCTCGATACAAACAGTTACTTTACTAATTAAACATAAAATTAGTTATGTTAAATGTAAACAAACTCGCTAATCGTGTGTAAAGTTGAATAATTCTTCTTCTTTTCGTCACTAGAGTGGTAAAAAAGAGGAATTGTTCAAAACTATGATACACGCATGCGCAATTAATACACGTGTGTAAAGAATCACTTTCTACGAATCTAAACAGAGAGAAACAATGTTTATATTAAATATCAATCGTAGATAAACGAATTTTATGAGAGAGAGGAAATCACCTGGTGAAAAACTAGCGGCATGTGAGGTGAGGGTTATGGTGGTGCTTTCTCAAGGCTAATACAAGCCACTTGTAACTGGTATAAAAGTTTTATACAAATCAGGTAAGTATTTTTGAAGCTATAGGCGAAAATAAATGTATGTTTTTGCGCACGTGGAAGAGAAACAAATTAGCACAGAAGGTTAAAACATAAAGACCAAAATTGAGCTAATTTTGACCAACCATACAAAATTCATCGAACGTGTAGTTTTAGTTTTTAAGATTATGTTGGTTTGCAAAAATGCATTAAGATTATGTTGCAAAAAATAATAAAATGACAGACCGACAGACCATTAATGTTCCCTGATATCTAAAACGGATTTCTGTCTTGGAATTTTTAAAATTGAAGGCATAAAATATGTTCGTTTATCAGAATGATCACATAGCTTCCGTTACAATCCGTTAAAATTTAGAAAATTATTATCGTTTTTTTTTGTTTTTTTTTTTACTTTTTCATATAAAGAGAAAGTAATGTGATGGCGCGAAATTTTCGATTTTGAGATTTGGTTGAATTAACACGAATTAAAAAAGTGGTTTTTAAAAAATGTCTGTCTGTCGTCTGTGCAGACGCCTAGAGCCAAAACTACTGGGCCGATTTTGACGAAATTTGGCATACATGTTCAGAAAAATCATACCCTGAGGCGAAATCGAGAAATGAATTTTAGCTCCAAATTTGAGGGCGCTGCCTTCCCAAAACTCTTAAAAACGTGAAAAAAAAATTCTCAAAAAAGGGTCCGACTATTTTGATTAAAAAATTTTAAAATGTAGTCCATTTAAATACGAATCTAATGATATAACTCGTTTTCCCGGGAAAATCTAGTTCCTGAGAAAATAGCTTAAAACGCGGACGGAGAGAGACCGGGTTCGATTCCCCGCCGAAGAGAAGTTATTTTTATGATAAATTTTGATGAAATA
>KZ651479.1:295790-314126 GCA_001010745.2 Gerris buenoi | reverse complement strand
GGACACGAAAAATTTCGATGTTTTTTGATAAAATGGCCCCGAAAATTAAACACTATCCCCAAGTGTTATATATATTTGTAATCTACTCTTCAATACCTTTCATTTGATACCCCACTCAAAATATTAAAAAAATATTTTTTTTCGCGATGTGAATCATCCGCCATTTTGAATTTGAACAGCTGATTATTTTGAGTCCTCTATATTTTTCCTGTGTGTGCGTCAAAACGATCTTTAATACTGGTAAGTTTTACGCTTTTATCTCTTTTGCTTCAAAAGTTATTGGAACCGTACAGAGTGACAGACAGACAGACAGACAGACAGACACATGAACGAAATTATAAGGGTTTCTTTTTTTGGTTTTACCAACGAAACCCTAAAAAGGGAAAATTGGGACCCACGCGGTACAACTTAGCAGATGGGTACACTAAAACTAAGAGCGGTAGTAAAAAGAGATAGTGAGTCAGCGAGCGTCAACGTCTAACTGATTTTATCTACTTACTAATTGAAGATAAGAATAACAAAAAAGATAAGAAACACAATAAGACAAAAGTCATGACCAATTAAGCAAGAAATGGAGGGAAACAAAAGTAATTCCAGCAGCATCACTGCGTTATTAATTGATTCAGATTGGTACATCATAATATATGTGCTGCATCTATTTCTTTCATCGTGGTTCTAATAGCTCGAAATTAGCAGCGTAAAACCAGAAATCTGTGATATCCATGCATTTTTAGTTATAGTTCTACTTCCATATTTAAAAATATATTTACTTTTTTATTTGTTTTTCATTCTGTCACGTTGTTAAACGTGGGGAGAGGAGGGTTGCTAAAAAAAAATTGTGAAATTTATAAAAATATTAAAATGTTTTTAAACAAGAATATTAAAGTTGACGATTTGATCATTTATCTCTGATATTGTGATAAAGTTTGAAGAATTTCCAATATAAAAGGGACCTTTCATATTTTTAGGCGAGGTAAACATTTTGGGTCCACTCATTTTGAGTTATTTGTCATGGAAAACATCTAGAGCAGGGTATTCTGTTTTCATGGAGGTCCTCCCAGCTTCACTAGACAGCGCTCATTTATCTAAAAACTTTTATATAAACATCTTATTCAGAATGCTCTTGACAGACGCGTTTGAATATCTTTAGAACTGGACAATGACAGACAGCTTCTTCTGGAATACGTTAACTAAATAGTCAAATTTCATACAGCCCTTAATATCAACCCTTTTGTTCCATTATTTATAAGAGGGTAAGGTTTAAATCTTATCACGTTCTTTTTAGCTTTTCAAGATGCTTTACAAAACAGAGTCTATAATTTGCGGAAGCAGACATCCGACCCGGATATTTTTAAGTACGTTTTACTAGAAATGCGGAGCGTAGAATATTTTCTTTTATGTATCATATTTGTTTCTCAACTCAGTGGAGAGTGGAAGAATAAGTTATTACCACTTGGATTTAGTATAATATAATCTATTTGTACCGTTAAAAATGGATTTCTCCAGCAATAAAACAACTTCTTCGTATAGGCAGGATCCGTATTCAATGCGGCAGTTTGAACGTTTTTATTTTTCCCATTTAAATAATAATACATTCTAATCGTTCTTTTCTTAAACATTTATTAGTAAAATCATCAATATAGAGCTGTTTCAAAGATATTATGTCATAAACAATAAATATCAACAGACAATTTAGTTGTATCGTTGTTAAGAATTTCATTTGCATAATATAAATGATAAGAGTTTTAATTGTTGATCATTTAAATTTGAATGTGACTTAATGTTTTATTTATACTCCCCCCTCACTCTGTTATAGTTTGGAACAAGTTACATTATCTTGACGAATTTTGTTTTATTGGTTAACAAAGTTCCTCAGAGTTGTGTTCATGTGGTGGATAACTAGTTTATTTGCAAATCTAGAAGTGCTGTTAAGAGAGAGATCAGCTGTTTGAGAGGTTAGCTAGCTGTTGCAGTGTTTATACTCTAGAGTTAAACTGTTTACATGAGTAGATAGGTTGTACTAATGGAGATGTTGATAGCGTAATGCTTGTTTCTACAGTTGTAATGTTCTTCACTCTAAAGCCTTTAACCTTACTACATTTAGAACTCTATCGAGGCCATTAGACCTCTCTAACAGCTTCCAGTATCGAGTTCAGTTACGAATTACTCTCACTATAACTTAACAACTTCACTATTTTCCAACAGAAAACAGCCTCCTTAAATTAATTAAGTCCATGTATTATTCCATGTAAATTGTGTTCATAGTGTTCACTGTTTCAGTATTTAAACGAATTTTACTTTAAAAATCATTATTATTAAAGCAAACATAATTAAAATGTTGGTGTATTAAAATGTTTAATCAGATCCGCAGTTATTTTACAACAGCCTATGACGGCAAAAATGAAATATTTTGAAAAATAACTCAATTTTTTTAAGGGCAGTAATTTTTAAATAAATAGTGTTAAAAAGGTGATTTTTGTAAAAAAAAAATAGTATACAATTTCGTCTGTTATTAAATAATAGAGTATTTTTTCGACTAACTTCCTTCATTGTGAATACGTGATAAACTAGAAAAAGGTCTAACATTTTGTGGTTTTACCGTCGAGGTCGAAAATTCAGACTTTTCATGCATGA
Source organism: Gerris buenoi (assembly GCA_001010745.2). Classification (NCBI taxonomy): domain Eukaryota; kingdom Metazoa; phylum Arthropoda; class Insecta; order Hemiptera; family Gerridae; genus Gerris; species Gerris buenoi. The sequence goes on along the minus strand of KZ651479.1, from coordinate 311,492 downwards.
ACTAAAAAATGTTGAAAGACGTTTGTTAATAATTAATAAAAAAAACCGTGGTGACAATATTGATAATTTCTATTAACTTCTTTAGTCTTAATTAAGAATTGGTACCACACAATCTCTGTCAATACAAAATATCATTATTATTAAAGCAAACATAATTAAAATGTTGGTGTATTAAAATGTTTAATACTATAACTTAACAACTTCACTATTTTCCAACAGAAAACAGCCTCCTTAAATTAATTAAGTCCATGTATTATTCCATGTAAATTGTGTTCATAGTGTTCACTGTTTCAGTATTTAAACGAATTTTACTTTAAAAATCATTATTATTAAAACACAATTATGACTAGAGAGGTTAATAGTAAGTAACACAACAATATTATTACCACAATTTTACATTAATATTTCACAAACAAGTTCCACATTTTATGATATAATATAATCTTTAGTTTTAAATATTACCATTTAAGAAAATGATTGTTTAGCTCTAAGCAGTTAAGAGAAATAATGCTATAACGCTTAATGGAATAATGCTGGCCGAACTCTATACCGGGTTCCTCCTTGGATCGTCACTTCATATCCCATACGTTTGGTTCCTTAATCCTTCTACAGCCCTAGTCTACCCCCACTTTATACTGTTAGTTTAAGCAGGGGTGCCCATCCCCCCCCCCAAGGTTTGGCACGAATTCCCCCTAAACTGCCTGTCACTTGTTGGCACCCCTGACTGAGAGAACAGGACTATTCCTTACCCTCACTTAAGTAGGCCGGGGCCTACTTCATTTAAACTATTATAAAATGTATTACTTCACTACCCAAAAGCATCTACTGTCCAGTTAAAAANAAAAAAAACTGTGGTGACAATATTGATAATTTCTATTAACTTCTTTAGTCTTAATTAAGAATTGGTACCACACAATCTCTGTCAATACAAAATATCATTATTATTAAAGCAAACATAATTAAAATGTTGGTGTATTAAAATGTTTAATCAGATCCGCAGTTATTTTACAACAGCCTATGACGGCAAAAATGAAATATTTTGAAAAATAACTCCATTTTTTTAAGGGCAGTAATTTTTAAATAAATAGTGTTAAAAAGGTGATTTTTGTAAAAAAAAAATAGTATACAATTTCGTCTGTTATTAAATAATAGAGTATTTTTTCGACTAACTTCCTTCATTGTGAATACGTGATAAACTAGAAAAAGGTCTAACATTTTGTGGTTTTACCGTCGAGGTCGAAAATTCAGACTTTTCATGCATGAACCTACACCTACAATACATAAAAAAATCAAAACTACCCGACCTTTTGCCAGGAAAAACGTCTATTTTGACTGGGCTATAATACATGCACGCAGCTGAAATTAATATAAGCCATCGGTGGGCTATTTTCGAAAAGTGCATTACTTAATTTTCTATTTTATTTTCAATTTCTTAAATATTATGTATCTATCTTAATAATGTTAAAAATATAGGTGAAAATAAAATGTAGCATGCAAGCTTGCGGAAAAGAGAGCGATAGAGAAAAGATGGATTAAATTAATATTGGACGGTGGGTTACTTTCCACAAAATATCTAAAATTCTTTAAAATCGAATAAGTCAGTTTTATTTATCCTCCATTCTTATTATCCCAACCAATAATATATATAGTTATTAATAAAAATCTTTTTGTGCATTTTGAAATGAAGCAATGAACGCAAAAGGTTGAAATAAATATAGGACCAACAATGTTTCAATTACATTACAAGCTTTTGTAAAAAATGTTTGTATGTATATGTTTTATGTATGCTCGGCTCAAATCTTGCAACTGAATTTTAAAGCAGTTTTCCTCAACCGATTGAATTGAAATTTTGCATACACGTTTAGTTTGGATGAAAATGCATGGTTAGCTAAGTGACGTCATTCTAAATTCATTATGGTGGACAGCCCATGAGATGGTGGACTAATTATTTTTCGTTAACTTTTCGTTAACTCAGGCCATAAAAGCTTGTTTTTTTTTGTTTTTTTTTGTTTGTTTTTTTAAATCATTTAAAAGGTAAGTGGTTTTTTAGATATATGGTGTTCGCAAAAATATTAAACTACAGATCAACAGACACTAGACTAAAGATGTTCCCTGATGTCGGAAATGGGTTTTAGTCTAGGAATTTTTAAATTCTTTGGAATTAAAAAAATATTTCTTCATGATGGCCTCAATTGCTTCGTTAAGCTTGGGATGAAAAATGAATGTGCAAAATTCACGAAGGGAATATGTCACGGAAAAGAAATACCACCTTATAAAAGTGGTCTTTTTAAAATATTCAAAAGGAACAATAACAACATTGTTTTCTTATAATTTATAACCACAAGAGACAAAAAAATAATTCAAAAGAGTAATAAAAAAATCCTCCGCATTTCCTCTAAATTACACAAATATTCAGGAATGGCTGTTTTTGAAAGCGATATCTGGCAGATGACAGTTCAAGTTTGCAAATAAAAGTTTCAGCTGTATTTTAAAACTAGAAGCTGAGAGAGAAAATCTCATGATTATTTTTCAGGTTAATTGCTAAAGTTGAAAACGACGAGATAGAAATAGTCATTACACCATGTCATCTCGTTCGAGGGTATATTTCTGTTCCTCATCAACAATCGTATAAAATATGCAAATGGTAATGTTTAATTTCACTTTAAATATGGAATTGTTTTCTCTTTAATGTTTAGATACATTTTTTTTTTTTTTTTTTTTTTTTTTTTTTTTTTTTTTTTTTTTTTTTTTTTTTTTTTTTTTTTTTTTTTTTTTTTTTTTTTTTTTTTTTTTTTTNATGATAATTAAATGTAATGTTTAATTTTCAATCCCCCTACTTGTTTATAACAAATTTCAAAAATGAGAAAATTTAAATATTTAAACCCCCTTGTGTTAAAAAAAAAAATAATAATAATAATATGAAAGCATCTTCAGGACTGCATATTATGTCACTCTAATAAAAGTGACAAAGTGGACTGTTTCATCAGAGAAGCATTCGATCACATATGCTTGCAGCATTATAGACAAAAGTAGTCCCCACTGGAAGCTTAAGCGTTTCATTATAACACCAACCACATAAGCTTGGTTTATGTAGTTATAGTTTATGGCCTTATAACCTCCGCACTACGTCTCAAAGGGGTAGAAGGCCAACGTTTCACTTCCACTACTTTTAGCTTCTTCAGGAAAGGGCATCGTGATTTAACTTGAACCTACAACAAGATGTACTGACGACTAGAGATAAGCGCTGCGTATACGTGGTGCTTTCGCGTGCCGTTTGTGGCGCGAATTTCACTGAAATTATTATTAACTGAACGTATTATTTATTACGACTCAAGCCGCGAAAGCCCTACCAAATTAACAACCACATAAGCCCTAAGTTTTATACATTTTTTTGTGTCAAATATTTAATTAAAACATCTTAAATGATTATATGAATGCAATTCTTTGATATAAAAGCTTTTAATTTTACATTCTTCAACTAAATTCAGACACAAAGAAAATTCTAATCAACATTATTTTCACTAAAATAATATTATTTTTAATATATATTCCTTTAAATAAAACAGCTGGTAAAATAATTATAGCAGAATAAGGACTTATTATAACTTCTATTAAATGGAATTTTTATATCAAAAAATGTTTAAATATTCTTTATGTTAAACGTAGTTCTTGAACAGAGAATATTAAAGATTAATAAAATAACATTAGCTATTTAAAATGACACTTACCCCTCTTATGCATATAAATAGTTATGATTATCTTTCCTTTTGGACAATTCTTTTCTTTTAACTAAACTTAAACATTATACTAAAGTTATTCAGCTAATTCTCTCTTCTAAACTTATTCAGCTAATTCTCTCTTCTAAACTTATTAAAGCTAATCATGTTGTAGTTAACTTCCTAAAACATTTTCTCCTTTTTTCTGTTTGGTTGAACTGTTTTTTAATGTCTGGGGGTTACAAAAGGAAACTTTTTCTCAAGTTTTTTTTTTTTTAAAAACATAACAAAAAGGGGGTACGAGGAAAACTGTTGCTTTTAATATTAATAGTATTCATTAATAATTTTTTTCATAGAATCAAGTTTTTATTTCTTTGATCAACAAGTTTTTATGAATTGATTCTCCTCCTATTATATATTCTTTATTATTTTAATATTAGTTTTAGTGCTTGACGGAGGTAACAGAAAAATCAAGATATTTCTGAAGAAAGACATATTTCATAACTTAAAATTTCTTACTCGATTTTCTTGATGATGCTTCCAGTAGTGGAAGCGAAACGTCGGACTTACGCTTTCTTCGTTAGTATCATTAACGTCCGAAAACGACGTTAATGATTATGAGTGAACCCGCGGAAGCCCTCACACGTTAACGAAATAAATATGTTGATATTCGGACGTAGTTCCTTGATTTATTTTTATTTGTTTTATAAGCCCCGAGTTTATCACTTAGGTAAAGAATCCATACTGGGTAATGTTACTACCAAAAAAATGATTCACATATTGGTAATAAATCTTGAAGTGCACTATAAAATCTTCACTATAATACCACAATAAATTGTTTGGTTATAAAAAAAGAGTTCTAAAATAATAAAATACTCATAAATCAAAATTATAAAATGCATAGCTCTCTATAAAGAACAGAAAAAACGCGATATAAAAGCCGAAATAGATATATTACACATAAAAAAAGAAATATTAAACCCATTTAAAATAAATTATAATACTTTACCTGGATGCGATTCTGTGAATACTCCGCAGATAAATTTGGCTTTGAGACAATTGCAAACAAGTTCTAGCATGATAAATGGTCATAAATTTTCCACGGATATAAAACCAAATGAACATTAATACTTTTTTAGATCCGTAAATAAAGTTGAAAATTAGATTATTTTGTACAATATACTCTCTAGAGCTGATAGGTGAAGGCTTGGGTATAAAATAAAAATAAATTTATTGTATAGCTACTATTTTTAGACTGGACATATGTGAGAAAAGTAGAATTTAGAAATATAATCCCATAAACTTATGAAAATCACTCTATAAATTTTAAAGTTAGTTTTATTATAATTATTATAAAAATTTGCCACAGCGTTCAGCTGATTTGATCTATTGTAAATTCATAGTATTAGTTTATAATAGATTTAAAATCAATAAATGGCTTTTTTATTTATTTATTGTCAAAATTTAAGTTTCGAAAGTGATATCTTAAACTATTAAAGTAAATATAATAGTCGGGATACCCATAGCCAAAATTAATATAATACAATTATTAGTTGTTTCTATGGATATGTAAAACTTATGTTTATATAAACTAATGGTACCGGAATAAATAAGTTTACTGTAGTATATAGCTCAAATAGGTAGTCACGGATAGATTTAGAGTTAGAGAATGTCGCGAGATTTACAAGAGGTTAGTTTATAAAATGACGTGGGACTCACGTGCAGGTGTTTTACACAATGAAGGGGGATTCATAAATTAACGTGGCATTCACACATTGAAAATTATAAAAATAACGTGTGACCCACACTCTGGTGATTTACAAAATTACGTGGGATTAACACACGGATAATTCACATAGGTAAATAATCTTGACTCTAACGATAGGATCCTTAGCAATGGATCATAAATAGCTCCTATTTCGGAATAATTATGTTTTTATAACAAATGCACTAATAAAATACATAATTTATGGGAAAAACATGTTTTATTATATATACTATATCACCCATCAAACTTTTCAAATTTATAGTCTACACAGTTATATGAAAAATCAATAACCTTTGAGATAGGAAAGTATTTGAGTATGAAGTAGGAAAATGTTTTAATGTCCACGTAATAAGTTTGTAGTAGAAGTGTAATATTAAATTTTGAAGGAATATAAAGTTGGTAGGAAAGTCTTTCGTCTACGTTACTATTTTATAGGTAAAGACAAAACTTTATTTGGAATATTTAAAACTAAATTTCTCCTCCCCAAAGAATATCTTTGGTGCATGCATATTATAAATGCAAAATAAATAATAAATTTTAATAAACAAAGTGGCCACACATACTAATTAACTAACTTCTAGACGCAATAGCCAAGGGGGGGGGGGGGGTCTAAGGCCTGTCAAAGGGCTTACACATGTATATTGTTGTATATATATGTAATGGTAATCTATATGTATATCATTTATACATGTAATGTAATCTATATATGGTAATCTATGTATGTAATCTATATATGGTAACCTTATATGTATATATGTAAAACGTAATCTATACATGTAATTTATATTAAAATACATATATATATATANACAAGGAATATTTTGTATAAAATCAATTATTTGTCTTAATCACAATTAATAAGAAAATAGCTCAAAATAGAGTCAGGAGGAAGTGCTTCGTTTCAATCCTATACGCCTCCTGAGGGATTAATGTAAATAAGTCTGTCACAATTGATAAGAACGTGGTTCAAAATAGATTCAGGTGGAAGTCTTTCGTTACACCTATACGCCCCTCCTGAGGAATAAATGTAAGTAAGTCTGTCACTATTGATAAGTACCTACATGGTTTAAAATAGAGTCAGGTGGAAGTCCTTGGTTACAATCCTATACGCCTACTGAGGAATTAATGTAAATAAGTCTGTCACAATTGATAAGAACATGGTTCAAAATAGAGTCAGGTGGAAGTCCTTGGTTACAATCCTATACGCCTACTGAGGAATTAATGTAAATAAGTCTGTCACAATTGATAAGAACATGGTTCAAAATAGAGTCAGGTGGAAGTCCTTGGTTACAATCCTATACGCCTACTGAGGAATTAATGTAAATAAGTCTGTCACAATTGATAAGAACATGGTTCAAAATAGAGTCAGGTGGAAGTCCTTGGTTACAATCCTATACGCCTACTGAGGAATTAATGTAAATAAGTCTGTCACAATTGATAAGAACATGGTTCAAAATAGAGTCAGGTGGAAGTCCTTGGTTACAATCCTATACGCCTACTGAGGAATTAATGTAAATAAGTCTGTCACAATTGATAAGAACATGGTTCAAAATAGAGTCAGGTGGAAGTCCTTGGTTACAATCCTATACGCCTACTGAGGAATTAATGTAAATAAGTCTGTCACAATTGATAAGAACATGGTTCAAAATAGAGTCAGGTGGAAGTCTTTCGTTACAATCCTATACGCCTACTGAGGAATTAATGTAAATAAGTCTGTCACAATTGATAAGAACATGCTTCAAAATAGAGTCAGGTTGAAGTCCTTCGTTACAATCTTATAAGCCTCCTGAGGAATTAATGTAAGTAAGTCTGTCAAAATTGATAAGAACATGGTTTAAAATAGAGGCTGGTGGAAGTCCTTCGTTACAATCCTATATACGCCTCCTGAGGAATTGATGTAAATAAGTCTGTCCCAATAATTGATAAATAAAAATCTCCTACAAATTCTATAATCCCAATTTACACAATTTACCTTTAAAAAATAAATAATAACTTTTTTAACACTAAAAAACAAATGTAAACAATTTAATAATAAAATTTACCGATTTAGAATGCCATTTACTTAATTAACTATTCTCTAGTAAAGTAGCCAATTTTCTTATTCTATATAATTAACTCGTAATTAGAAAACGTCGGTGGAAATTTAAATTGCTATCACAATTTTATATGGAAAAAATTTTCCCTAATTACTTAGTAACAAATTATTTTTATTGCTTAATAAAATTACAAATACACCAACTATATATTATCGAAGCACTAAATCAAATAAGGAGGAAAAAAATCTACGAAGTTACCAAATCAGGAGAGTTATGGGAGATGGAAGTGGAGGGGATAGACATCGAGGAAGATATGGATAGGGAGGGGATATTAGAAGGGAGAGTTGTGTTGGATAATGATGTTTCATATTGGATGAATTTCAGCCACACCCAAAGTAAACACGCTAACCCACACAGAAACATGCTCAAAGCAGTGTGTCTCAACTCACCACGGATCAATAATCAAAATTATAACTCTTATTGCCTGGACAGAATTGCAAACGATGAATTTAAAGACGTTCTTTTTTTTGTACAGTGATTAATTAGGGTACTTACTAAATTGTTTAATCAAGTAAGGGGATAATCTTCCGGAGGATTGACAGTTTTTTATACATTTCGGCTGTTCACAAAAAGGGCAATAAAAAAGATCTAAATAACTAGAGGTGAAGTGTGATGGCTTCGTTAAGGAGACTCGAGTAGCATAATAAAAAATAGGCTGGAAGCAGCAATAGCAGGAAACATGTTAGAAGACCAGGCCGGTTTTACTGCGTGGAGATCTTGCTTAGATCATATTTTCACAATCGGCCAGATATCGCGGAGAAAGTGGCTGCCAAGAGTCGGGAGGTTCCCTTGGTATTTATAGACCTAGAAAAGGCTTACGATAGGTATCAATAAGCAATCTTTGGGAGCCATGGATAGAATAGGTTTGGATCCTCTACTAATCAATTTAATAATTTAGTTAAAAGAATGTACTTGTGCCGTGCTCCAANAGTTTGAATTAATTCGTGTTAATTGGATACCTTCTAGGATTGAAAAGGTATTAAAAAACGATAATTGGTGCTCGAATGAAGTACTAAGAATAAAAAAATACCCAACGCCAGTAACCGAACCATATATCCCTTTGTCTAAACCGCAATGCTTTAAGCTCTTTGCTGCGTCGGAGGTGATTAATAAATTAAAATCTCAAGGTATGGTAAAATATTGCCATTCACAGGCTAGAAACAGGCCAATCAATTCAAATAATTTTAACGCTGTAAAATATCGATTTATTAAAATTGTCCTTTTTATATGAGAAAGTAAAAAGTCGAGATGGTTAACAATAGAGAATGTAGTTCAGTGTAAACTGGTTACAACATTACATGGGAAAAAAATAGATTTACAAGTTAAAGGTCTAATATAATGTAAACTGGTAACAACATTGAATGGGGGGAAAATCATTGTTAAAGTTAAATGTCTAGTTCAGTGTAAACTTGAACATAAAATGGGGGAAAAAAATTACAAGTTAAAGGTCTCTAGTTCAGCGTAAACTGGTAACAACATTAAATGTGGAAAAAAGTATTGTTACATTTAACCTTAACATAGTTAAACACCACTTTTTGAGACTCATGACGCAATAACGTTTAAAACTATTCAAACATTCAAAAATCTTCATCACAAGAAATTCGCTGTCTGTATACGTAAAATAATAATTAAAGTAAAAGTCATGAAAATTAAGTAATAATTAACAAAAAAATCTAATTTAAATGAAACTTAATCACTCCGTTTTAAAAATGTATGCAAGTGAAATTAAAATTATAGAATCATATCATATTAAAAAACAATTTAATACAAACAAAAAGCAATTAAAGTAAAGCTTAATATATGTAGTAATTTAAGAATAAAAGATATATACATACATAATATATATACATACATACATAATATATATGTATTTTAATGTAAAGATAAAGAAGTCATTGATAGAGAAACAATCCATTCTCTTCTTTTTGCAGACGAAAGGAGTTATTAAAGCAGTTGACAGTTTTAAGTATCTAGGATCATTGATTCAACAGTCAGGAGCTTGTGAAATTCCTGGCCAAGCAAGGAAAGGAAACATAGGTCCAAAACTCTTTGAAGAGAAACAAAGAAATATGTATTTAAATGCTTAGCAGAAAGTATCCTTACGTATGGCGCAGAGGTCTGGACTCTGGAAACTAANAATTTTTTTGAGCTATGATTGAGTTTTTGAAAAAAAAAAAAAAAACGACCGTCATAATATGGCGTACATACCACCTTACATGTTATTGCGAGGAGACTGTCTTAATTTTTATAACTAACCCTAATATGTAAGATGAATCAGAGGATTTTTTTACGCTTTATTTAAGAGGTTTGTAGACCTTACTTTAAGTCATTAAGAAATACCTATTGACTATGTAAAAGGAGATTTTAACTCTATTGATATTTGACTAGAATACAATTTATTATCATAAAAATATGAAATAACTATTCCTTTTTTTTTTCATCTTACTAAATGCCATTATTCATTCGAGAATAAAAATAAGGGGGTTAATATTGTTTAAAAAAAAAACAGCGTTAAAGAATTTGGTCTAACATTTTGTACAAACCTTATTTATACAATAGCATTATTATTTTAAGTGTAGTATTGTTACTATGTTTCCACCGTGTGCGATGTGATTTTTTTAAAACAATATTAACCCTCTTACTTTACTTTACCCCTCACTTATTTGTTTTGTCGTATTTTAAATCTTATAAAAAAAAAAAAAAAAAAAAAAAAAAAAAAAAAAAAAAAAAAAAAANCATGCGAATATATATATATATATATATATATATCTTTGTGCGTGTTGTAGTTTTTCTTCTTGAGTTATAAAATTTAGATTCAACTCTTACGAAATATTTTATTTCAAAATATCTAAAGAAATTGTTGAACTCTTTTAATTATTAATAAATAGTAGAGTTCTATAGAGAATTTATTAACTTTTATGCATTTTTTTTAATTATACTAATAATGTCTTTGACATTTTAATGACGTGCCCTTTTAATATTTCATTCAAACTATTCTTAGAAATAACAACTTTTACATTATGAATATTAGTAATAATTACCGTGATAAAACATTAAGGAGAAACATGAAATTTAGCTTTAAAATAATAAATTTTCTGAGCAAGGCTAAAATAAAGTTTGAATTAATTCGTGTTAATTGGATACCTTCTAGGATTGAAAAGGTATTAAAAAACGATAATTGGTGCTCGAATGAAGTACTAAGAATAAAAAAATACCCAACGCCAGTAACCGAACCATATATCCCTTTGTCTAAACCGCAATGCTTTAAGCTCTTTGCTGCGTCGGAGGTGATTAATAAATTAAAATCTCAAGGTATGGTAAAATATTGCCATTCACAGGCTAGAAACAGGCCAATCAATTCAAATAATTTTAACGCTGTAAAATATCGATTTATTAAAATTGTCATGGAAACGAAAGTATTACTTTTTTTCATTTTAATAAGATTTATTCGTTTAATAATTATCTGAAATTTCTCTTGATTGATTTTTTAATAATTCATTCGCTTTGGATAAATTGTAAAGAACCAATAAATTTATAAACAAGATTTATATTGAACAATCTGCAATTGAATTAATTGGAAACAAATCAATTTTACTTCAATGGTTAATTTAATGGTATTAAATTACTATGACTTATTGAATTTACTTGATATGTTGTAGAGTTCAGTTAAGGAATTGATTGTCAATTCCACGTAAGTTTCAAAAGGTACACGTGTACAGAATTTATTGCGTAGAAGTCCAAATACACGTTTTACTTTAGGGTTGAACTAAGTAGGGTTTATAATTTAACTACTTGAACCCGACGCACTGCTGCTTGTGGTGTTATAGCTTCCTCTACCCCCACGTCTTAATAATATGCCTCTGTGCCTCAGTTTCCAGCCTGTTTTCCTCATTATGTCCAGGTTTCATTCAACATAGTTTAACTATTGTCGTCTGAATCTTACCCTTCTCTTCACACCGGTCATTATTCCCTCTATCGGGATTGTTCATGACATCTTCACCACATGATTCAACTAACTAAATGGATTGGTCATACTAGGCAAGCAATTTAATGTAGTGTCGAGTACTACTTTGGTAGTAGGGAATGACTAACTAAGTAACTAAGTACTAAAGAACTAGGCATCGCATGGCTCTATCATTGAAGCGAGTGTATTGCAATGAAATACTGAATATTGAAAATGATTATTATGATGAATGTCATAGTTTAAGATAAGTGGAAGAAGGCAGTGTGGAGTAGAGTGGGGGTACTCGGTACAAAGCTTTCCTACACAAAACACTACACGACTATAAGAATCTTAACCACCCGCAGTTGCTTTTAAACATTTATTTATAAATGTATCACTTTTCTACGCAACAACTTCTGCCTTGTATCAAGTTAAAATTTTACATGCCTGTTTTGATTGTACTTTAGACTATGAATATGAAGTTTTATTAAAATCGTTACGTTAGAACGTAAGATAACCTCAAAGAGGTTGCTTTCTCTATTTTAAACGTTTGGGTCTGCTTTAATAGTTTTAGCTAACTTTATTAATGCATAGCGGTGTCACTGTTGGTTTTACTAAAAAAATTTACTTGTAAAAACTCTTCATCTCATCAAATAGGTGATGAAAGAATTTTTTCCGTCCTTAAATTCAAATTTTACACTGGAAGCTCACGTTTACGCGAGAGTTGCGCGCTATTGGAAGCATAACGCTGTCCAACGAACTTAGCCTGAGTATTAGTAAAAGGAACATATGTATGCCAAATATCAACCTAATCTGTCAACTTTTACTCAAGTTATCGTCGGACACGTAAAAATTACCCACAGACAGACAAGATGCATATTTAGTTGAATGTAAGAAGATCGCTTCAATTAAACAGTACTATAATAGGTTAGCATGTTAAGTGTCCTACACATGTCCAGTGTCTTTACACTGTACGGTAAGTGAGGTGGGGTTAGAAATGCTACTGGACCAGGCCACTAAATAATTTTACTAAACTACTTATGCTAGTTACTAAAACTTGTCACTGCTAGCTACTTGAATAATGTAAACCTGCCTTAAGGGGCGATTAGAAGAGCCAATCTGGTCTCCTTGAGCTACTCCTGAACAACGGCAACGCCCTCTCGGTCCAAAAACTCGGGATGGGCTTGTAACTTGCGCTCCTGGTCACGTTTTGGGGGTTGAGATCTCCAACCGACAGAAAAGTGTGGGAACTGTAGGCCTCACTACTTAACTCTGCGAACCGAAACAGTATTCCTCATCGTCGGACCCGATTTGTCTGTCCGCTTAAAAGCTGACTGGATGAAACTGGATCGGGCAGTGTAAATGCCCTGTCACAAGGTGCGTAAACCCTACACAGGGAAACCTTGGCCGTGACCAAGACCAGAAGTAAGGGAACGGGCCGTCTAATCGCCCTTTTATGACTTCTCCCATTTTGATAAAGCGCACTATATCTTGATCTTGGAGAATATTATTTTATTTATCGTTTTATAAACTTCTCGTAAAAAGCCTCTCGCAAATTCGAATTATTTTCCTATCCAAGACATGAAAACATTGATTAATGTTACTATTGGAGTTATTGGAGTCTATACTTTGATTCCATTTGCTATTTAATGGCCTAACTATGGTTTTAATTCTTATCCAATCTAAAGACCATTGTTAAGAGCAAATATGGTTCCCGTGATCTGCCACAGTAAAATGATTCCATAATTTAAAGGAAAAAATAGAATGGATATTCATTCACGTTACCACCTAGTAACCTGTTGATACGAGTTAATAAGTGTCTGCTCTCTTAACATCAATGTAAGATAAAAACAATTTCACCACTTATAATATGTCCTAATAAAAAAAAAAAAATGTGAAAATATAAGAACTTATCACAAAACGTTTCAAACTTATTAAAAATAATTTAAAATGAAATCCATTTCTTCTATCTTTGTTTTCTTTTATAACTTTCCAGAGTTTTCACACAAGATGCAACACATTCGGAAAAAAACGAGTTTTATTTCCTCTCTTTTTAGTCTAGACATATTAGTAAAGTTGACCACTAAAAGAGAAGGAGTGTTGGTTAAGAGGAACTAGATGTGTCTGAGTCTGATGGGAAATATTTTCATTTGATATAGGGAATTGTTTAGCAAGAGAATTGTCTAGCGTTGTATTGTGGAAGAATTCCGGCACGTTTGCTTTCCAATAACACAGTATGGGGTTTATATCCCCGGAGATGTTCGCAATAACACTGAACCTTCTCCAATAGAAATAAGAAAGCACTCATTGCATCCTATTTTTTTTTTTTTTTTTTTTTTTTCATTAATACTCTCTGTAGTTACACATCGTTTATTAGTTGTCTTTTTTTTTTTTTTTTTTTTTTTCTATTCAGCTCCTCTAAAAACTAAATTACACGTTCTATAATAATAATCATTATGCCTTTATAAAACTATATTAATAAAAATAGCTTTCAACTACTTCATTTTCTATCATATTGATAATAAAACTTTATGGATATAGCCGAATGGTCATTTCATCTATTATAAAATATTAAGACTGTTTTGTCTCCATAAAATAAATTATTACATGGTTTTGTGCTATTTTGTCAACTCAACGAAAATGAAATTGCGGAACATAATAGAAGAAAATGTAAGTTACATATTTGTTTATTAATTCATTACGTAATACACATTCAAATTCCTTTAAGTTCTGAGCTGTGGCCGCCTCTAGTAAAATCTTGTAAAATAAGTCTTATTTTTTAATGTTTCACAAATATCTCTTAAACTACTTGGTTTTCGAAAAAAAACGCATGCTATACACAATTTAAGACCATAGATTTGTCAACAAAAAAGTTCATTACAATTTATTGGCCAACATTTTTTCCGGTTTGGATGAAATTTCGCCAAGTAACTACACTACATATTATTTTTCTTTTTCAATCCCTTATCTTGAATTCTCCACTTTTTATTGGTTCTTATAATTATTTTAGAAAATAATGGTTTTATATTCACTAGCGCAAACATATTATTAATCACATTTGTTTGTTTTTGTACTTGTTAAATTATTTAACTATGCAACTTATGAAATAGTTATTTATGTAACTAGGCAGCGAAATTGCTGTCAAATGTTTAAGTTTTAGTTCCAAGCCAAAGGCAAGGATAGGCTAAACAAATTTACTGTGGAGGCGTAGCCGAGGCAGGAAAATTACATGTTGACTAACGAGGCGAAGCCGAGGCAGGCAAATGTTAATTACCTGTAATCTTTAACGAGTCAGGAATGTTTCCTTTGCTGCATAGTTACATACAATATTTTATCTACTAACGGCAGAAAAATTACACTAATTATTATATTCCCTTTTTAATATATAAAAGATTTAAAGAAATTAAATTTGTAAAAAAAAAAAACGAAAGTTTTGAGTCATCAAGAAAAAACAAAAAACAAAGGCAAAACAATTCGGTATTGACACTCTTTTTATTAACAACTGTTTTTATCTCAATTTTTAAAATAATTATTGTAAAATAATAAAATTTGTTAATCACTTTAATTATTTAAGTTATTTAAAAAAAGATATAACTACATATTTGGAAGAATATTACGCTTAAATATATAAGTGTTTATAACCTGCGATGTAGTAACCTTTTTGTAGAAAAATTTTCTTAAAATGTGACAGCCTGTTGTTATTTTTCTGACATTTTAAACTTTTGCTGACACTTTGAATTTTTGCTGACACTTTATTATTTTGCTGCGTGTTGTTTTGACTTGTTACAAAATAATAAAAAAAAATGACATTTTGCAGACTGAAATTTAACTGAAAACAGTAGAACAGTGCTTATAATTTTGCTGCCGTGAGTAGATAAAGAAATATGTATAGATTTCCTTGGCCTTATTCGTAATTTATATTTATTGCTTCACAAAGCATTGTCAGCATTTTTAAACAATTATATGCTTACTTTTTGTGTCTAATAAACATAAGAATGAATATACTGTTTAAATATGACTCGCATTCATATATTTCAATAGAATATTAATTTAGGCATGGTGAACATAATTTGACGTCATAGACGACTGAAAAAAATTAATTAAATTTTGTTCTCACTAACCTCCTGACATCAATGTTTAAACCAATTTTTTTTTTTAATATTTTTTTTTTTTTTTTTT
>KZ651479.1:269444-287288 GCA_001010745.2 Gerris buenoi | reverse complement strand
TACTTGTGCTTCTCTTAGTAGGAAGCCTCCTCACCACGTCAAGGTGGAAGCACATCGAGGAGGTTTTTTTTATTTATTTTTTATTTATTTTTATTTTTTTTTTTTACCATCATTTTTACAGTTACTTTGATTTTTATGGATACACATTAAAATATTATATTAAATACTGGACACTAGGCACTTATTATTTTATTTAGACGCTGATTATTTCAATATATTTTCTGCACCTTCATCATGCCTAATATAAATAAACAAGAGTTTCAGTTTAAGTTTAGAATTATTTTTGTTACCTTTCTATTCAGTCATTTTTATTTTTTAACTTAAATTACTAGAAATAGGTGCCAAAAAATGTTGTGGGGAACAAAGGTTATGTTTTATGATGTGAAGCGTCAATTTGCTTGATAAAAACGTAATCTCATAATAAATAATAAGTTCTATAGGGAAAAATAAAACTATTCCGTTTTAAACTATTGTGGTTATACAGGCAGACATTATTTTGTTCTGACTAGTTTAGATTTTATTATTTTTTATTCTAGATGCCGCGGCACATCTGGCAGGACTTGCGGCAGACCAGTGTGATGTGGCTCGAAGTTTAGGAAACCCTGCACTAGATATTTAATGATTTTAAAAAGTAAAATTATAGTACAAGTATAATTACATTTTTTAATGAACGAAGTTAGACATTAATTATTACAATATACGTTTCAATTTTCTTAATATTACAACGTTACAGTGTGTTTTGTTTAATAAAAAGGTACAGTTGGGTTCAAAAGGTTTGTGTGAACCTCGGCTGAAGTTACAGTTGGGTTCAAAAGGTTTTTGTGAACCTCGGCTGAAGTTACAGTTGGGTTCAAAAGAAGTATGAGTAAGCCTCAGTTGGGTTCAAAAGAAGTTTGAGTAAGCCTCAGTTGGGTTCAAAAGAAGTATGAGTAAGCCTCAGCTCAAGTTACAGTTGAGTTCAAAAGAAGTTTGAGTAAACCTCAGCTGAAGTTAGAGTTAAGTATTACAGTAATTTCGGTTTAGATTCAGCCAATGTTACAACTGGGTTCAAATGTTAAGTTCTCCTGACGGCAAAGTTAGGTTAACCAATAACAGTAAATGTAATTTTATATATTAATAAAGTGTCTTTATTCGCTTTGTCCATTTCTTGCAATAAGTCAATATATCTGACCCTTGTTGCCATCTGTCACCTTTTTCTCCAAATTAAATTGAAACAACTCTTAGATTTACTGCAACATCTGGTAAAAATACTCAAGATACTCGNTCGACCTAACACAAAGGAATACCGATAAACTTTCTTTAGTTAAATCTAGCTCTGGTTGTTTTAGTTTTATTTATGTTATCCATCCTTTCTTCTGTATATTCTTATGAAGGACATACATTATACTCGAACAGTACCCCGTTACATTTGACTATTGTTCTATTTTATTTACTTAATATTGATAATCCTTTCTTTGTTCAGTCAGCTTATTCCAATAAACAACCTAAAACATCTAAATTTCTCCATCTATAATTATCTATGATCTGCATCATTTATCCGCTAGCTTTTGTTTGTAAGAAGTTATTTAATATTGTGAGCACATTATAATGTCAGTATTATTCACTAGCTGGATACCTTGCTTCGTAACGGTGTGTTATACAGAGGAGAATATACTTTTATGCCACAAAAAAAATAAATACGTAATTATCATCTAAATATTTATAACTTTTCTAATTCTCCGATTCACTTGAAAACTGCGCCAACATTATTAATAAACCATTATTAATAATAACACTTATAAATACCTACTATTTTTTACTATAATACTGAAGTCGATGAGAATCATGATGCTAACATATAAAGCAGGAAATAGAAAAATTATAAAATAAATATCCTACTGAAACAAAACTTTCCTCAATCTAGAATTCAGTTGGGTTAAGGTATTTTGCCGCCCATGTATTCACGCTCAACGCTCGCGAAAACGTAAGCTTCAAATTTAAAATTGGAATTTTAGGACGGTATAAAATTCTAACTTCATCTATTTAATGAAACAAACAACTTATAAACAAAAATATATTTTTTTAGTAAAACAAACAACGACACTGCTATGAAGTGATAAAGATCGCTAAATTTATTAAAGCGAACCTAAACGTTTAAAATATAGAAAACAACGTTTTTACCGATATCTTACGTTCTAACAGAACGATTTAACAAAACTTCTTACACATCGCAAGTGCAATTGAAACAGGCATGTAAAATTTCAAAAATATTTTTTTTTAGCATTCTATAGCACTTGATGTTAAAGAGTGTATTAAAACTTGTTCCTTGTTGAAGGATTTTTTTTTTAAAGTTAAAAATCCAATGTTGATGCTATATTTTAAAATATTACGTCTTGTAATGATGTATCAGTTATATAATGTACACTTCATAGACTGTTACTCCCCTTATAAAATGGAAGTTTGATATTCCTCTGTCCCAATTTATACTAGACTTAACATCCCTTTGTCTTAATATTTATTTAGAATTCCATTTATATTCTAAAAAAAACATAGGAGATTAACAATCTAAAGACGTACCGTAGAATGTTCCATACTTTAAAAAAAAATAAAAAAAATGAAACTAGACAATTCAAGTGAACTTAATTATAAATTTAAAATTGAAGTAAAATTTGAGAATTAATCGATTGTAAACTAATGTAGAGTAGTAGTAGGGGGTTTACATGTTTGTCTGAATTTGTAGTTTCCTTTAATTGCATCTTTGATATATTAGGGCTTGATAAATATCTCCCTTGAAACCCAGGCTAATAGCTTCGGAAACAACTTGGCGGTCAACTCGCCACACATAACCATCAATTTTAACTACTTCGGCTTGGTTGGAGTCAACGTTGACCAACGCAAATAGATAATCAACTGAATTAATTAACTCCCTTTTAAGCCGTGGACGTTGCGTAGACACTTCAGTTTTACATGCTTTCCAATATTACAATATATATATGCTTTACAAATATTCTTGTCTGCAAACAAAATTGCATATATTTCACTTCAAAAATTGAATATTTTTATTTATAATGTGATACGATTTTTTTTTGTAGTTGTTTATGGTTTATTTTTTTAAATAATATATTACATCAAGACAATACAAAAGTTAATTGGAAAGCTAAGCTATAAAATATACTTACTGACTGTGTTAACAAATTATGTTTCATTTCCGTGCTTGCCGAAGGAATAAAAGCATTAATTAGATAAAATAAGTTATTAAATAAAATTACTGATCAAAATAATACTACATAAATAAGTGGGAAAAACAGAATAAGGGAAGGGTGGGGTTAAAATAAAAAATAAGATATTCTGCTCAAATGCGGAATAAGTGGAGTTACATTCTTAGGGTTTCGTTGGTAAAACCAAAAAAAAGAAACCCTTATAGTATCGTTCCTGNCGAATCTAACCATATAAAAGCCGTTTTCCCGGGAAATTATCTTTAAACGCGGGCAGAGATGGATTCGATTCCCCGCTAAGGTGAAGTTATTTTTATGATTATTTTGATAAAATTTTAATGAACTCGTGTGTGCACGAGTTCATTAAAACTTTCTTGTAAGAAAGTTTGACTGAGTTGACTCGGACGGATTTTTTTTTCTACTTAATTTGTTTCTTTATTTTTTAACACTATTTAAATAATTTTGCAAACAAATAAATCAGTTAATTTTCTATTATTTTTTTAATTCTAATGTTTGACCCATGGTTTTACCCACCAACGTCTTTCAGTTTTTTTTACGGTCACTGTCCTTTTTCGATAACATAATTGTATCATTCAGTTCACGTGAAATTGAATCAATACCCGATTGCATAATCCTTGCATTCTTTCTGGAAGGAGAAATTACTTTTATACCCTTTTCACTCAACGAAGTGAGGAACACTGGCAGTGAAAACAAATAAACAATAAACGGATGAACATGTGTAAACAGGGATGAATTCACTCTTGGAGGATCATCCAGAAGGCTCACTCTCGATGATCCTCCAAAGTGAAATAGTGTAAATCCTACTTAACAATAACTGGATCGATTAGAACGAAATTTTACACATATGGGGTGTTTTTTTTTTATAATTTATTACAACTATATAGGTTTTGTAAAATCCATACTAAATATTTTCAAGATGGCGCCCAATATGGCTGACGACTAAAAAACCATTTTATGAATGTTGTTTATCGTGTTTAAGGTCTTGAGGAGTAGGTAAACAATGTGTAACTATTTCTACAAAAAATCAATTCTTTGCCGGCATTATGAAAACAAATATGGCCGAAATGGTATGTGAAAAAGTTGAGGGTTGTATTGCATGTCGCATAAAATTTTAAAGACCTTTACAGGTATATGTAAGTTTTTCTCCGCAAAAGTTTCCTGATAACCATATTTATAACAAATATGGTCGCTTTTAGAGCTATTTTTTTTTCAACGTAAGTTATTTATCGCATCACTTCTATAGCTTAATTTATTATATTTTAGATAGATTGAGAAAGGTTGCAAGAATTTAATCTTGACGGAACTTACCCATATGTACACACGTGGTCACTAGTAAAGTACGTGTCTAGATTCTCTGGGTTGAAAACCAGATGTCATTTCCAACTTAGTAATAGCGATATTTATCACGTTTTCCATCTTCTAAGGAATGTACTTCTCCACGTGGTTTCCCCCGCTGGTAGATCTATAATCGTATCTACTTGGATGCTTCCTTCGAATTGTACTTCGACTAACTTTGAGGTTGTGCTAACTGTTTAGCTTATGACCCGTCAATTGAAATCAACTAGAGATGTAAAAAAAACGGTTTTTTTTCAGGTGATGTTTTTTTTTTCTAACATAAAATGTGTTTTTTTCACGAGCATGTTTTTTTTCACCGATGCTAAAGAAGGTATGTTTTTAACATAAAAGGCAGTTGCTCATCATCAAAATACCTTTAATTNAAGTTTAAATACGAATCTAACCATATAAAAGCCGTTTTCCCGGGAAATTATCTTTAAACGCGGGCAGAGATGGATTCGATTCCCCGCTAAGGTGAAGTTATTTTTATGATTATTTTGATAAAATTTTAATGAACTCGTGTGTGCACGAGTTCATTAAAACTTTCTTGTAAGAAAGTTTGACTGAGTTGACTCGGACGGATTTTTTTTTCTACTTAATTTGTTTCTTTATTTTTTAACACTATTTAAATAATTTTGCAAACAAATAAATCAGTTAATTTTCTATTATTTTTTTAATTCTAATGTTTGACCCATTGTTTTACCCACCAACGTCTTTCAGTTTTTTTACGGTCACTGTCCTTTTTCGATAACATAATTGCATCATTCAGTTCACGTAAAATTGAATCAATACCCGATTGCATAATCCTTGCATTCTTTCTGGAAGGAGACATTATTTTTATACCCTAAAACACTCAACGAAGTGAGGAACACTAGCAGTGAAAACAAATAAACAATAAACGGATGAACATGTGTAAACAAGGATGAATTCACTCTTGGAGGATCATCCAGAGATACTTATTTTCTAGCAAATGTACACTCTTGGCTGACGAGCAATTTGGCAATGCGTGACCAGTACTGACGGACTTTATTGAAGGCTAGGTTCTTAATCCCCCTGGGAATAATAGGGCCGTAGAGTTTTTTTGCAAGATTTTAGATTTTCTGCGTTCATCGTCTCATGGTCATATGGCGTTCCGAAAATGATATAACCACAATGAAATGGATGTGTGAGGCAAGGTATTCATGACCATGTTTATAAATGCTCAAATCTTTTTTCCGGCATGACTTCCCCGTTACTTAAGTAGTGTGGACCCGATCAGTGTGGCCCCGATCAGTGCCGAACCATCTCACGAGTGCGCACTCGTTGTAGTTGCGGGTGCACGGTAGTAGAAAATAGTCTGCGAACCTCACTATATGAAAACTATCTGTCGACCGAGGCCGATCGACACGTACACTACCGACTTCGGTTCGGTTCGGTTTGGCTTTCTTTGATCAGGACCGAGCCAATTCGGGTTGGATTCGGCACGATTCAGTTCGGCTCTCGGCACGTCGGCAAAGCCGACAGTCACGTCCACACTAATTCGGCTTTGTCGATCGGCTCAAGCCGAATAATAACGATCGGCATAGTGTGGACGCGCCTTTAAATGTCGTTGTCGAGTCACTACTCGATTATATAAATGATATTCTATTTGTATTTATAAGTTAAAAGAATTGTTTCTCTTTTAATTAAGATTGCGGTATTGGAAATTTCGGACACAAAGTTGCGTTGATACTTGCTTTTCACGTAAGGAATGAATTAGAACAGTGTCAATGTCAGCAGTGAAGAGCATAATGTTTTAGAGTCTAGAGAAGTAGAAATGTACATCACACACTCCACTGAAAGCTGTTATAAGCATGCTTGAAACGATTATGACATCAAAGAGTTTTAGGTTTACTAACTCATACTATTTCGTCTAGATTATATTCGGTTCAATTCATTTTAGACAAAGANTAATTATAGTATACTTGTTTACAATATTTTATTTGATAAAAAGATTATGTATACTCATATTATAAAATAAACCATACTATGTAATTCTATTTTAACTCATTAAAACTAGACATCATTTTTTATTTTTTATTTTTAAATAAAAGTAAATTTTACCCTGGCAATCAGTGGATGAACTGATCAGATTTTGTAACCATTTTAAAAATTAAATACATATTTTAATACCTAAAAAACTGGCCCATTAACTGGAGCCAATATCTGAGGACAATAGCATTTCTAAGATAATATGCAGTAGTGTAACCGTACTTTATGAAATTTTGCTTCTTATATCAGAGTTAAATAACCATTACCACCTGTTAAGCTCTTAATATAATAAAAATTAGTTGAAAAAAAAGCATCTGAAAAAAAACGTGAAATGTGAAAAAAACGAGGAGCTTGGTTTTTTTTAGAAAAAAAACGGAAAATTTTGAAAAAAAACGAAACCGTTTTTTTTCATTTACATCTCTAAAATCAACTAATATTATTTCCTATTATACTGCTATTACCTCTGCGCCACTCTGCGGGTCGGTCACGTTAGATATCTTTTATCAATACACACTGTCAAAACTCAACTAAAAAAATCCTTGTATATAATATCGACTGTATATTATATACATTGTATCACGACAGTACTATTGAGACGACTGACGTCATAGTTCTGTATAGTAGTTTTAACCTATTTCACACCTACGTCCTACGTGACATTCGGGTAAACAATGCTGGAGACGGAATTTCTCGATAAGAAAAAATGTTTCAGGCGTTTCACACTTAGATAATAAATTTAGTCGTGGGATATATAGGAATATCTATTTTCCCAGTTTCTCGGAGAAGATGAATAATTAATTACTTTTATAAAAATGATTTATTTATTATTTATTTAAGTGATGACCTAGGTGAACCTAGATAATTTTTTATCAGGCTTATCCCTTATATTAAATATAAAAGGAATATTTCTATAAATAAACCTTTTCAAGGTTCAATACATATTTATTAAATATGACAATGCAGTATAAATATATAATTTATTTATTATAATTCATAGTACAATTTTTTAAAGAATATATATAAATATATGTATACGTTTTTGTAGTAGCCAGAAAAGTTCATTGTATCTATTGTAGAAAAGGTCTTAGTGTCAAGTTAATAATAAGACTGAATTGAATAGAAAATATTCAATAGAGGTTTAATATTTTCTAGATGATGCGATAAATCCTGAGCTCTTTTAGCAACGTCGTATATTTTGTGCCGAAGCCTGAAGCCAAACTCTGCGAGTTAATAAATTGAACAAGAGGTAATGTCTTCTACAGAAGTGTATAGACCTAACTGGCTGAAACTCTCTAACACAGTCCGCCTACATATAACCAATAGACTTCATCTTATCTTTATACTATGAAACTTTACAATAAAATAACAGATAGTAAATTCTAGTTTCTTTTTTTTTGTTAAAGTTTGTTATTTCCCTCAAAATTATAGTCCAGGAGATAGCATGCAAACAAGTGTCTGACTAACATCAAGCTAGAATTTGTGAATGAGTAAATCTTTTGGTGCCTTTTAAGAATATGTGGTTGGCTATGTTCGTCTGCGGGACATAGCCTGACAATAGGCATTTGGAAAAAATATTTAAGTATTCATTTATCAAAAATTAAGGAGCGCAAAGGGTTGAAATTAATCTGGGGTCATCTGCAGGCTCTATACTTTCGACAAACCATCAAAATTTCATAAAAAAATCAGATGAGTGCTTTTGATGATATAGGTGTAAATAAGGGCATGTTTGTGCACATGTGGTAGAGAAAAAAATGGGCGCAGAAGGTAAAAACTTTTATGGGACCAACAATAGGCTAATTATGATCTAGCATACAAATTTCATAAAAAATTGAACTTGTTGTTTTTAAGATATGCTGCTTCGCAAAAATTGAGCATACCGAAAGATACTGAATCAAAAATATTCCCTGATGCATGTCTTGGATTTTTTGAAATCAGAGAACTTAAAGATTCTCCTCCTTCAGAACAATCACATAGCTTCCGTTACATACGGTAAGCAAAAAAAACAAAAAAAAAACAACAGATAATTCTGTTGAAATCTCGGTTTAAGATTTTTTGGTTGAAAACAATTATTTTCCTTTAGATAAGAAAAACTGTACACGAGCAGAATGAGTAAGGGAAAAATATCACGAAATAATAGAGTAAATGTTGTGATGTCGTTGGATGAAAAAAGTAACAAAAAAAAAAAAATAAATAAATAAACATTATTAGAGTAAGTCAGATTATAGTAGGAGGGGAACGGATCGAGGAAAGGACGAAATATCAGAAAAAAAATACCGGGAAATAAGGACGACGGGAAAAAGGAAATGAAAATAATGTTAGAAAATCCCTTTCATCTCAGAGAGATTTTTTTTTTTTCTCTGTTTAAAGGCTTTTGGAAGCTTTGAAGGAATCAGAGGTATTACTGGACTGAAGGATCAGGATGTCTGGAACTCTCTGACCGCTGTATAAATATATAACTGAAGGAAAAAATAGCCTTCAAAATTGAGTTTTCTTGTAATAACTCCGAGATAATTCAGGATACGAAGTAAGTAACGGAAAAAAAGTAAAAATAAAAAGTAAGTACGGAAGTTAACTTTGAGAAATTTACTTTCAAAAAGTCAACGAGGATTTAGGAAACTTTATTCAAGAAAAATTTACTCTCTATTTAAAAAAAAAAGTCCAGTCATGCACCATGACTTGAGAGAATTTTCAAAGAAATCTGCGTATTATTGGCTTATGATAATATAGGAAAATTTTGGTTTAGAATTTGGATGGGTGAAAAAAAATAATAATAATATGGTACACACGGGTACGGGGTACAAAAGTCAAAATAGCATTTGCCCTTCAAGATGCACATCGATGGAAAGCTCTGTAAGAGTACAGTAATTGTTGTTATGTACACGTTTATCATATTTTCATTTAAAAGGGGGGTAAAATGGAAAAACATGTTTTTATGCTATTTTTGACCCTAAATGGTCAAAATTTGACCCCTAAATGAACCCCGAAAATTCTGGCCATGAACTCATCCTTTCTTTTGATATTATTGACATTTTAAATTTCTTTGAAATTTTTAAGTCAATCCTAAGGGGAGATATCGTCTGGAGTGACACATATTTACATACATACATACATATATACACATACACATATATACATATATACATAAAAAAAAGTGTTAAATTTTAGGAATCGATTCAGAATGGTCTGAAACGGATTTCCATAAAAAAAAGTTTGAAGCCATTGCAATAGCTTAATTTTCTTCGAAAATTCGCTAAAAGGATGAAAAAGACATATTTGGTGATACGACAATTAGTCAAACCTGTCTAACGAGTGTCTTCAAAATGTCCTTTTTTTTACCAGGAATGGATACTGAACATTAATCATAGGAGTGAACTTTAAATGGCTGAGGATTCACCATGATACAATACCATGGAGAAAGCAGAGAGGAAACGAGAAAAGAAAATCTAACAGTCTAGTTAATGATCCGACTTCTTTTTTACACCTTTTATTTACAATGGATCTTTTTTCTAATGTATCTTCTTTTGTTATTTTATGTGCCACGAAAAACCAATATGTCATGTCCATTGTTCTTCGGTTTTTAGATGTTTTTATCTTTTGACAGAGCTCTTATAAACTTATAAATTGCTATAGCCCAGGAGATTGAGTGCAAAAAAGTCCCTGACTAACCTGAGCTAGAATTTTGTGTACAAGTAAATCATTTAGTGCCTTTTAAGAATATGTGGTCGGCTATGTTCGTCTGCCGAAGATAGCTTGGCAATAGGCATTTGAAATAATATGAAAATTGTGGAGAGCGGCTATGTCCCATCTATTTACGTGGTCAATGTGATTTTCATGATCCCGAGTACTGAATTAGGTAGCAGACCAAAAATTAAGTTGATTTAGTTTGTCACTTAATAGGTGACCCCTTTGATTTGGAGTAGTAATATTTAAATAACTAACATTTTAAGGGATAAACTAAAATCAACTAGATTTTCGGTTTGCTAACTAGTATTGTGTAATTTTCAAATGCCTATTGCCAAGCTATGTTCTGCAGATGAACTTAGCCCACCACATTTTTAAAAGGCACTAAAAAATTAACTTGTACACAAAATTCTAGCTTTGATGTTAGTCAGACACTTTTTTTGCTAGCTATCTCCTAGCTAGACTATTAAGAAAGGTGTAATATTAAATATAAATGTTGTAAAAATATACTTTCAATAAACAGAAATTCGCGTCATGAAGGGGTTGGAGTCCGACGTTTCGCTTCCACTGCTGGAAGCATCTTCAGGGGTGTGGATCATCGTGGTGTTGACTCGAAGCTAACACTGGATGTACTTCAGGATGTACTGTGGTGTTTGCTTCGAGTTGACACCACGATGCACCACACCCCCGAAGATGCTTATAGCAGTAGAAGCGAAACGTCGGACTTAAACCTCTTCGTGACGCGGATTTCACCGGAAAACGAAGCTGTTTATTACGAGTCTACCCGCGGAAGCCTACGCACCAAGTTAAATGATACTTTGTTGATAATAAGATCATTATATTCATCACCACTATTATGGTTGCTAAAACCAGTATAGACTTACTGACCAAGCCAAAAATAATAGACCAAGCTGTTTATTGAAAGTATAATTTTTCAACATTTATTTTTATTATTACACCTTTCTTAATAGTCTAGCTAGGAGATAGCTAGCAAAAAAAAAGTGTCTGACTAACATCAAAGCTAGAATNAAAAAAAAAAAAAAAAAAAAAAAAAAAAAAAAAAAAAAAAAAAAAAAAAAAAAAACACTTATGGGAATGATTCTTGTAATAGCTTGGAAGCGTAATTTTTATATGCAGTTTCCTCTGAAATAGCGACATTTAGCAAAGTTAGTTGTTTAAATTTGAGAATTTTTGT
The DNA here is from genome assembly GCA_001010745.2 of Gerris buenoi. Taxonomy (NCBI): domain Eukaryota; kingdom Metazoa; phylum Arthropoda; class Insecta; order Hemiptera; family Gerridae; genus Gerris; species Gerris buenoi. The sequence continues at coordinate 275,852 of KZ651479.1, read as the reverse complement.
ATTAATCATTATAAAAATATGAAAGCCAAGAAAAAGTAGATTTTTTAGTGTAATTTAGTTAACGCGATAAAGGATCTACCGTGATCGTGGGGGTTAAGTAGCTTGTCCCGTGTGCTCGCTTATTAATGATTCGAGCGTGGCACTAGATCACGGGTTTGATTTCAAGCTATGGTATTCTAGTTTACATGTATATTAATAGAGAGCGGCACTTGATCGTAGGTTGGATTCCAAGCTATGGTATTCTAGTTTACATTTATATAAATAGAGAGCAGCACTTGGTCGTGGGTTGGATTCCAAGCTATGGTAATCTAGTTTACATTTATATAAATAGAGAGCAGCACTTGGTCGTGGGTTGGATTCCAAGCTATGGTATTCTAGTATACATTTATATAAATAGAGAGCGGCACTTGGTCGTGGGTTGGATTCCAAGCTATGGTATTCTAGTTCACATATATTTATATGAATCGAGAGCGGCACGCGGCACTAGGTCGTGGTTTTTATCCTGAGCTACTATGGTGCTCTGGTTTAATCTATACATCGAATGTGTTACAGATTCATGTTTGACCCATACGTTTTGGTCTTCTAATTTACATGTGTCACGGGGAAGCCAATTCTAAAATATTCAATGAACGCAGTGTAGACCTTAGGCTAGGAAAGGCAAGCATTTTTGTTTAGTGGCGCTTACCCCACCAAGAATCTATCAGACTAAGTACAAGCGTAGAGTCATACGGGAGTCTTATATTAGCTTTGGAGGTAATTAATATCACACACGTATAATGTAGAATCCAACCAATTAATATCTCACTGTTGCAGTCATTCAACATGTTTGAACCTTAAGGCTTGTTAAAAAATTATAATTAAATCAGTTGGTACTGTGTTTTTATAGGAGTTACATTGTTAATTTTTGTTTAGNGGGAAGTGGTTCAAAATTGGGGTAATAGGTGTGCGATGAAACTTACAAAGCAAAGTAATATAAGACCAGTAAAAAAAAGAAAAAAAGTCCAGTCATGAACCATGACTTGAGAGAATTTTCAAAGAAATCTGCGTATTATTGGCTTATGATAATATAGGAAAATTTTGGTTTAGAATTTGGATGGGTGAAAAAAAATAATAATAATATGGTACACACGGGTACGGGGTACAAAAGTCAAAATAGCATTTGCCCTTCATGATGCACATCGATGGAAAGCTCTGTAAGAATACAGCAATTGTTGTTATGCACACGTTTATCATATTTTCATTTAAAAGGGGTTAAAATTTAAAAAACATGTTTTTATGCTATTTTTGACCCTAAATGGTCAAAATTTGACCCCTAAATGAACCCCGAAAATTCTGGCCAACAAACTCATCCTTTCTTTTGATATTATTGACATTTTAAAATTTCTTTGGAATTTTTAAGTCAATCCTAAGGGGAGATATCGTCTGGAGTGACACATATTTACATACATACATACATACATATATACATACACTGTGTGGGTGTGAACCGACAATAAATCGGCCACTAAAAAATTTGGACTGTATAATTGGGGAATGTAGGGCAAAGCTACAAAAGGAATAAAAGGAGGAAGAATGGAAGGGTACTCACATATAAGAGCCGGCACGGGCATGTATTACTCGCAAATAGTCACTGCGCAGGCGACACTCAGTGAGCTCCAAGGCTGCGGGCAACTTGGCAACTGAACAACGGCAACTCGGGCGGCCGTGACCTCTTCATCAGTGGCGTAGAGTGCAGCACTGGAGGAGGGCTATTTAGTTCGTAAGCCTCTCAACAGATCGCGCCACGAGTATCGTTTGCATATAAGGAATGAAGGGAAGGAATAGGTTGGGTACTAAACATACACATATATACATACATACATAAAAAAAAGTGTTAAATTTTAGGAATTGATTCAGAATGGTCTGAAACGGATTTCCATAAAAAAAAAGTTTGAAGCCATTGCAATAGCTTAATTTTCTTCGTAAATTCGCTAAAAGGATGAAAAAGGGGCAACGAAAAAAGACATATTTGGTGATTCGACAATTAGTCAAACCTGTCTAACGAGTGTCTTCAAAATGTTATTTTTTTTACCAGGAATGGATACTGAACATTAATCATAGGAGTGAACTTTAAATGGCTGAGGATTCACTATGNCCCTTCGTGACGCGGATTTCACCGGAAAACGAAGCTGTTTATTACGAGTCTACCCGCGGAAGCCTACGCACCAAGTTAAATGATACTTTGTTGATAATAAGATCATTATATTCATCACCACTATTATGGTTGCTAAAACCAGTATAGACTTATGGTATCCAACTCTGGGGTTGTACCAAGAAGACTAATGTTAAAATTATACAATGCTTTCAAAACAAAGTGCTGCGTGACATTGTCAACGCTCCATGGTACATAAGAAATGATAACTTACATAGGGATTTAAAGATGGAATTCGTCAGTGAGGAAATACAGAGACTAGCAGGGAAACACAAACAGCGATTATCACAGCACCAAAATGCAGACNAGACATATTTGGTGATTCGACAATTAGTCAAACCTGTCTAACGAGTGTCTTCAAAATGTTATTTTTTTTACCAGGAATGGATACTGAACATTAATCATAGGAGTGAACTTTAAATGGCTGAGGATTCACCATGATACAATACCATGGAGAAAGCAGAGAGGAAACGAGAAAAGAAAATCTAACAGTCTAGTTAATGATCCGACTTCTTTTTTACACCTTTTATTTACAATGGATCTTTTTTCTAATGTATCTTCTTTTGTTATTTTATGTGCCACGAAAAACCAATATGTCATGTCCATTGTTCTTCGGTTTTTAGATGTTTTTATCTTTTGACAGAGCTCTTATAAACTTATAAATTGCTATAGCCCAGGAGATTGAGTGCAAAAAAGTCCCTGACTAACCTGAGCTAGAATTTTGTGTACAAGTAAACCATTTAGTGCCTTTTAAGAATATGTGGTCGGCTATGTTCGTCTGCCGAAGATAACTTGGCAATAGACATTTGAAATAATATCAAAATTGTGGAGAGCGGCTATGTCCCATCTATTTACGTGGTCAATGTGATTTTCATGATCCCGAGTACTGAATTAGGTAGCAGACCAAAAATTAAGTTGATTTAGTTTGTCACTTAATAGGTGACCCCTTTGATTTGGAGTAGTAATATTTAAATAACTAACATTTTAAGGGATAAACTAAAATCAACTATATTTTCGGTTTGCTAACTAGTATTGTGTAATTTTCAAATGCCTATTGCCAAGCTATGTTCTGCAGATGAACTTAGCCCACCACATTTTTAAAAGGCACTAAAAAATTAACTTGTACACAAAATTCTAGCTTTGATGTTAGTCAGACACTTTTTTTGCTAGCTATCTCCTAGCTAGACTATTAAGAAAGGTGTAATATTAAATATAAATGTTGTAAAAATATACTTTCAATAAACAGAAATTCGCGTCATGAAGGGGTTGGAGTCCGACGTTTCGCTTCCACTGCTGGAAGCATCTTCAGGGGTGTGGATCATCGTGGTGTTGACTCGAAGCTAACACTGGATGTACTTCAGGATGTACTGTGGTGTTTGCTTCGAGTTGACACCACGATGCACCACACCCCCGAAGATGCTTATAGCAGTAGAAGCGAAACGTCGGACTTAAACCTCTTCGTGACGCGGATTTCACCGGAAAACGAAGCTGTTTATTACGAGTCTACCCGCGGAAGCCTACGCACCAAGTTAAATGATACTTTGTTGATAATAAGATCATTATATTCATCACCACTATTATGGTTGCTAAAACCAGTATAGACTTATGGCATCCAACTCTGGGGTTGTACCAAGAAGACTAATGTTAAAATAATACAATGCTTTCAAAACAAAGTGCTGCGTGACATTGTCAACGCACCTTGGTACATAAGAAATGATAACCTACATAGGGATTTAAAGATGGAATTCGTCAGTGAGGAAATACAGAGACTAGCAAGGAAACACAAGCAGCGATTATCACAGCACCAAAATGCAGACATACGATGTATGTTGGACACCACTAATGCAACGAGAAGACTTCGAAGGCTGAAACCTTTAGAGTTGGGCACTTCAAATTAGAGCAGATAAATTATTAATACATATCATATTAGACGGAGTATTTTTCCTCACTCTTTTAATAATTTTAATTAATTAAAAAAACGCAGTTTAATGATGAAGATAATTTTCATTTCTTCTTATAATTCTTTCTTATACCCAAGGAAGATATACTAGCGCTCTCTAGTTAACTTTTAATCGCCTTAAAACTATCTTTAAAATAACAGCTCTTTTTCTCTTTCTTTACCTACTAAATTAATTATTTAAATTATGCTAATTTTCCATTTTTTTAATGCTTCAAAAAGAAAGAATAATGGAATCATTAGTAATATTGTGGTAGGAAAGACGTCCTTAGAGTATTCTAACTAGAAGGGAAAGTAATTGTCTCGAGTTCTCGAGAGAAAATTTAATTGAAACATCTTTCATATTCCTTATTTCTTTTTTTTTAAATGCAAAATAGAGTAGAGGCTAAGTAGGTGTAATTAGGATCAAGCAGGTTTATATATATATTTATATATATATGTACTCGTAAGTTTATTAATTTAACTCAGTTTTAATGCTTTAGGAAGAATAGTCAAGCATTAAACATTAAATAAATTTTATAATAGAGGCTTTAAATTTAGCCGTTATTACCGACCTCTAATTTTTGTTCTTCAACATTTAAGGTGTAATTAATTTCCAAAAAATATACGAGTAGTTTTTTTAATGATTTAAATCTTGCCTTATTCTTTCATCCGCCCGCTTCAATGTATTTAATTTTTAGTTACCCCTTTTGTATATGTTTTTTCTTCTTGAAAAAATCCTAGAAAACTAATTAAAAGTAAATATCTCATATGCTTTATTAATGTTTCTCTTTAAAACGTGTAGCGCAGATAACTAAAGCGATTTTCATATAAAATGTTAATTACTTTATTAGTACTTTTTGAGATTTTTATAACATCATGTTTTTATTACTGAGTAAATAAATAAACACATATCTATAGTCCAGTCAAAATAAATTTTGACCTCGGCAAAATTGCAACACAAATGATTCTTTTTGCATTATACTCAAAAAAGTGTGCATTTTAACATACTCAAAATCCCCATTAATCCCGGCCCGGGAAATCAGTCAAAATCCAAGATGGCGGCAGAATTTTACCATTATTTTCTCTTTTTTGCTATATTTGTTGCCGTAAAAAGATAGTTTGCTCTCAAAATAGGTACTTATTATGTACTGAAGCATGCCCTTTTTCATGGTAACTCAGTCTGTGGGTTTCAAGCCTTCTTGCATTTGTTTCCATTACGAATTTTCAGACTTTGCGAGACTATGGTACTTGACAGTTGATTCCGTTGGGGGAAGGTTCTGTGGCTTAACGAAACATTTTGCCTTTGATACTTCATCCAAACTATTATTGTACTAACGTGTATTTAGTGTATCATCTAGATTTCCACCAAATTGACATACCATTATCTCTATCCAATTTATCCAGCCTGACTAGGATTAAGGTTATTTGAGCTGAATGGNCCATTTTTTTAATGCTTCAAAAAGAAAGAATAATGGAATCATTAGTAATATTGTGGTAGGAAAGACGTCCTTAGAGTATACTAACTAGAAGGGAAAGTAATTGTCTCGAGTTCTCGAGAGAAAATTTAATTGAAACATCTTTCATATTCCTTATTTCTTTTTTTTTAAATGCAAAATAGAGTAGAGGCTAAGTAGGTGTAATTAGGATCAAGCAGGTTTATATATATATTTATATATATATGTACTCGTAAGTTTATTAATTTAACTCAGTTTTAATGCTTTAGGAAGAATAGTCAAGCATTAAACATTAAATAAATTTTATAAAAGAGGCTTTAAATTTAGCCGTTATTACCGACCTCTAATTTTTGTTCTTCAACATTTAAGGTGTAATTAATTTCCAAAAAATATACGAGTAGTTTTTTTAATGATTTAAATCTTGCCTTATTCTTTCATCCGCCCGTTTCAATGTATGTATTTAATTTTTAGTTACCCCTTTTGTATATGTTTTTTTCGGCACTTGTTTACATACCACCAATTCACCTCAAAAATTAGGTGAATTGGTTTTTATCCCTCCGGGTAGACATATATTGGCACCCAGATGAATTAATAAGGGTTTAGAATAAAAAAAGTGTTTTTAAATTTCCTACTCCAAAGTAAATCCCTGATCCCAAAATACATTGACTAATGGATGTTGTTACTTTTTGTTACATAAGTGTGATGTTCCTTTGTCCCAAAATACATTGGACTTAATGTCCCTTTGTCTAACTTAATGGTTGGACTAATTGATTTTATCACTTATTATTACATAAGTGTGATGTTCCTTTGTCCCAAAATACATT
>KZ651479.1:237567-265035 GCA_001010745.2 Gerris buenoi | reverse complement strand
CAGCCTGACTAGGATTAAGGTTATTTGAGCTGAATGGTAGTGCAAGTTCACGAAAATATCGATCTTTACCAACACATTTGAAAACTGATTGCTTTCCAATATGGAATATTCTCTAGGTGGTGTCACACCCTGTATACGATTGCAAAAAGAATAGACTGTTAAGTCATTTCCGAGCTAATATCTAATGGCATTGATATCATAAACGTTATTCAGTTTAGACAGCTTTTTATTAGTTTTGAAAAAAAAAAAAAAAAACTTGTGTGCTTGATTACATTAATAAATCAGTGTCTTCTCCTATCACTGGTGAATTTCTACTTTTTGAAGATTCAACGGTGGATATAAAAATGTCAACATCAGCATCATCAACAGCTTGAATTGCCATGTTGCCTCATTTCTTCNCCTGAAGATGCTTCCAGTAGTGGAAGCGAAACGTCGGACTTCAACCCCTTTGTGACGCGGATTTCACCGGAAAACGAAGCTGTTTATTACGAGTCTACCCGCGGAAGCCTAAGCACCAAGTTAAATGATACTTTGATGATAATAAGATCATTATATTCACCACCACTATTATGGTTGCTAAAACCAGTATAGACTTATGGTATCCAACTCTGGGGTTGTACCAAGAAGACTAATGTTAAAATTATATAATGCTTTCAAAACAAAGTGCTGCGTTACATTGTCAACGCTCCATGGTACATAAGAAATGATAACCTACATAGGGATTTAAAGATGGAATTCGTCAGTGAGGAAATACAGAGACTAGCAGGGAAACACAAACAGCGATTATCACAGCACCAAAATGCAGACATACGAAGTATGNTTTTGATTTTTTTTTTTTTGTTCTTGTAAGTCTGGTGTCTAATAAAAGATTATCTGATGTGATACACAATTTGAGCGATTAAATACTTATTAATTTATTTATATGAGAAATTCCTGTAAATTGACGACAAACATGGCAAATTCAGCTGCCATCTTGGATTTTAACTGATTAGCTGGACCGGGATTATTAGGGATTTTGAGATGATGTAAAAGACATGGTGCAGTACACAATTAGTACCTATTTAGAGAGCAATCTATCTTTTTACGGCAATAAATATAGCAAAAAAGAGAAAAAAAAGGGCAAAATGGAGCCGCCATCTCGGATTTTGACTGATTTCCTAGGCCGGGATTATTGGGGATTTTGAGATGATGTAAAGGGCATGCTCCAGTACAAAATAATTACCCATTTTAAGAGGAAACTATCTTCTTTACAGCAATAAACATAGCAAAAAAGAGAAAAAAAAGCATAATTTAGCCGCCATCTTGGATTTTGACTGATTTCCTGGGCCGGGGTTATTGGGGATTTTGTAATTATGTAAAGGGCAAGCTCCAGTATACAATAATTACTTATTTTGGGAGCAAACTATCATTTTCAAGACTATAAAAGCGGCAAAATAGAGAAAATAGGGCAAAATTCAGCAAACTCAGCCGCCATCTTGGATTGTGACTGATTTCCCGGGCCGGGATTAATGGGGATTTTGAGGTAATTTAAATTTCATGCTTCAGTACATTATAAATACCCATTTTGAGTGCAAACAATTTATTTTATTGCAATAAAATCAACAAAATAGACAAAAATTGGTAAAATTCGGCCGCCATCTTGGATTTTGACTGATTTCCCGGGCTGGGATTAATGGGGATTTTGAGTATGTTAAAATACACACTTTTTTTAAGTATAATGCAAAAAAAAATCATTTGTGTTGCAATTTTGCCGAGGTTAAGGGTATTTTTGCTCTATTTTGACTGGACTACTATGGATTAATCAGTTAGTGTTAGATAAATTGTTAGCTGCGTAAAATAACCAGTTAACTTTCGACTTAGTTATTACTTCAGTAGAAAATGGGTAGAACGAGTGGCAGGAGCAGGGGCAGCACGAGTGGCAGGAGCAGGGGCAGCGCGAGTGGCAGGAGCAGGNTTGAGGAGTTATAGTGAAAAAACCCAATTTTCATACCTTTGAAGGGGGGGCGCGGGGCGCGCCGACCCCCCCTGAGGTCGAAAACTTGGATTTTTAATCAGGGCCCAGACCTTAGTAACATATATCAAAATCGCTTCTACCTCACCTTTTGCACGGTAAGGCCCTTTTTTTCTCACTATTGACTGGACTATTAGTCTAACTTAATGGTTGGACTAATTGATTTTGTCACTTTTTTTTACATAAGTGTGATGTTCCTTTGTCTCAAAATACATTGGACTTAATGTCCCTTTGTCTTATTTGATTGTTAGGTGAACAGATATTGTCACTTAATATTACAGAAGAGTGATATTCCCAATCCCAACGTAGATTGTACAAAATTTTAAATTTTCTTTATTGCTCCAATTTTTGAAATATATCTACATAAATATATTTAAAAAATGCCGTATAATTTTACTTACGCTAGAACCATTAAAACATTTCCCACTTCGTTATCCTTTCAGTCAGTAATATGACATATTTCATAGTAATGCCTCAACTCTAAGTTTATCCATGTCTTTCTCTTTGAAATAGCACTTTTTTCCAACTTTCCAGATTTTATTTTATTCAAGAATGAATTGTCATTACAAATGATTTCTTTGACGTGTCATTGTCATTTTTGACAATAAAAATACTTGCCCTAGGTATGTACCCAACTAAACTTCTACCTCTATAACGCCTTATTTACTTGGGTACATCCTTTTTTCTTTTATTTGCTTCCCCCTTCTTAACCCCATACAAAAGCCCCAGAGCTTTTCAACATCCCGATTAAGTTTGTCTATTAATTTATTTTATTTTATTTCCAATATATAAATGGTATGTACGTAGGTAAACTCTTTCCCTATGGCACCTTATTTACTTGGGTACATACTTATTGGTATGTACCCAAGTAAATAAGTACCTTTTTTTCTTCTTGAAAAATTCCTAGAAAACTAATTAAAAGTAAATATCACATATGCTTTATTAATTTTTCTCTTTAAAATGTGTAACGCAGAAAACTAAAGCGATTTTCATAAAATTTTAATTACTTTATTAGTACTTTTTGAGATTTTGATAATGGCATGGTTTTATTACTGAGTAAATAAATAAACACATATCTATGGATTAATCAGTTAGTGTTAGATTAATTGTTAGCTGCGTAAAATAATCAGTTAACTTTCGACTTAGTTATTGCTTAAGTGAAAACCGGTATTTTGGCAATAATTATTAGGCAATAATCTGATTCATCCTTTTGCCTCGTTTATATCCATTCAGTGCTCACCACGCTGCTGTATTTACTCCCCAAAATATTTTTTGTACCAGGATCAAGAGCAGTGAGTGTTTACATTCTCCCTTACTTGCTATCTATTCTACCTCAAGCAATAGAGGACGTCGAAAAGAATGCAGCTTTAGCGACGTATTGCTTTTTCCCTTTATGTTAAACATTGTCTGGCGTTGGTAAATTTGTGCGTATTGCTTTAATAGTTACGAAATTATTTAGCAATAACGTTTAAAATGTCGATACATATTTTCAAAATGAATTGGAATATATCAAAACGAATAGGAGTGTTTATCTTATAAAGAAGTAGAATTACTGAGACTTTAAGCGAAATTGTATTTTTTTTTTCTATTTTTAGCACGATAGGCAGGAGCATGGATAGCGCGAGAGGCGTGAGCATGGGCTGTGCGAGTGGCAGTAGCATGGGCTGTGCGAGTGACATGAGCATGGCCAGCGGGAGTGGCAGGTGCATGGGCAGCACGAGTGGCAGGAGCAGGGGAAGCACGAATGGCAGGATCATGACCAGCGCAAGAGGCTTGAACATGTGCTGTGACAGTGGCAGGAGCATGGCCAGCGGGAGTGGCAGGAAGCATAGCCAGCGCGAGTTTTTATCTTCGGTGATATACTAATTTCCATGACAATAACAGTAAGCATCTTAATAACTGTGACCTACATTCAATATATAAATAACATTCTAATAATAAATACAATAACATATAAGCATTTACGAGTGGACATAAATTCCACTCGTAACATAATAAAAATGGAGATGTATATATGTATGTATAATCATATAAAAATACCCGTCAAGAGATAAAGAAGTACTATTTTTTAAATTTTATTTTTTAAGAAAGTGGTATTTGGTTTATGTTTCGTCAAGTGGCTGGGATGTTAATTAGGGAGCTCAAGTCTTAATGAGGTGACATTGCTAAATAAGAGTGGTTCTGGCGAGGCTAAGCTGGTTATTTTTACCTCTAAATCCTTTCCACCGCTTCAAAAAATTCTTTAATTTCAAAAAAATGACTTTTCTTCTTCGCAATTTTTTCATTAAAGTAAAAACACACCCAGATTGGTGTTCTTGCGACCAGGTTAAAAATAATTTGAACTTTTGCGAGTTTACACTTAACCGAGTAATTGTGTTTTTTTTTTTTTTTTTAAATTATAAATATACAATTATGTTTTGTTGACGCTTTTCAACCAAATTTTAATTACCACGTTTAATTACTTAAATAGTAACTAACTATAGAGCTATAGCTTTTTAAATAACCGTTAATTTATGTATAAATTTAATATACTCTGCCAATTAGTGTGGCACATAGATTACTGGCATGCTATTTTGTATATTTGAATGATTTTTATACTTTTTCAGCCTATTATTGTCAAATTTATTTTATCCCCCCCCCCAACTTTTTAAAACTGTTTTGTTTTATTACATGAATTTAAGTATCAATTTAGCAATATTTACAGAGCGCAGACGGTTTTCTTTTATTAAGGGCTATTTGCAGGCTACTTTCGACAAACCATCTATTTTCATAAAAACACATATGTACTTTTGAAGATATAGGTGTAAATAAGTGTATGTTTGTTCACATTTGGAAGAGAAACAAATAAGCAAAGAAGGTTGAAACTTATATGGGGCTATAGCAGTGAGCTAAGTATGGACCTAACATACAAACTTCAATAAAATCCAATGTGTAGTTTTTAAGATATGTTAGTTTGCAAAAATTGAGCGACAGACAAGGAACCAAAAATGTTTCATGTCAGAATGTTACAATCAGATTTCTGTATTGGATTTTTTTAAATCAGTGAAATCAGTACATTTTTTTTGTTTTTAGGAACGATATTATAGCTCCCGTTACTTTTGGTATACTCGGAAGCAGCTAAAATCATAAAATCAATTAAGAACGTGATAGGATGCGAGGAAGCTATTTGCTGCACTAATTTTTTTGCTAAGTTTTATTTATATTTTACAATTACCGTTTTGATGCTTTCTTTCTTAAAGACAATTTCATTGTGGTAGGCTATTTATCATTAATGCTCTCTACTATTGTTGAGAAAACTAAATTTTAAATAATCAAAATTTACATTAGGGTCAAAGAATCAGCGCAAGACGTCAGTCAAGGTGATTGTTGAAAATCACTTTTTTCCGGACTCAGGGAACCATTAAACTAATACGTTGTTACAAATTTAAGTAATTATTAAATTAGTAATTATTAATTATTAATTTGTACTCATAACTTCTTCATTATTATTAAGGTAGGTTTTCCAAGACGCGACTCCAGCGATAGTCGCTGAGTGATAATCGCTCAGCGACTATCGCTGAGGACTTCTCTTATGAGTTTACGGGTAACTGATATCCTAGGCAAGCGACTCTAGCGATAGTCGCTAGAGACGCTGCATAGTCGCTGCAATCGCTGAGCGATTGCAGCCGTCTGCTCCAGAGGCAGTCATAATCGCAGTCGCTGGCGATCCTAGCAATGCAGTGTTGGTGAAACCAGCCAACAAAACAATNTGTTGCAGTCATTCAACATGTTTGAACCTTAAGGCTTGTTAAAAAATTATAATTAAATCAGTTGGTACTGTGTTTTTATAGGAGTTACATTGTTAATTTTTGTTTAGTCTTGGCAATACCATTAAGTAACGTCATTAATTACCACCAATAACAAGTTCACTTTATTACACTCACCAAATCCCGTTAGACTTGGTTGAATAATGATCTCAATATTGACCCCCATTAAACGAGAAGAGAAGGAAAAATAAAAAGAAGGAGAAATGAGATTCCATAATTTCATTGTATTATCCCTTCAGTGGAGCATTGTACAATGGTGTGATGTTGCTGGAACTTTGTACCACTTGTTAGTAGGAACAAGTCTAACCGCATTACATCATATATATTATTCTCAAAGCGATAAAAATAATTAATTTTGATCCATACCAAATAAAACTCAACAATAATCGAATGACTTATTGCAATCAACAAAGGTGATTGAAATCAGTCTTTATTAAAAATTTATTACTGTCGTTTACCATAAAAACTGTTTTCTAATTTATTGTTCGTGCGTATAATAAGATAACCAGCGTTTTGTTAGACCTAATTATTTCTGCTTTTTTCCTCACTCTTTTAATAATTTTAATTAATTAAAAAACGCAGTTTAATAATGAAGATAATTTTCATTTCTTCTTATAATTCTTTCTTATACCAAGGAAGATATACTAGCGCTCTCTAGTTAACTTTTAATCGCCTTAAAACTATCTTTAAAATAACAGCTCTTTTTCTTTTCCTTTACCGACTAAATTAATTATTTAAATTATGCTAATTTTCCTTTTTTTTAATGCTTCAAAAAGAAAGAATAATGGAATCATTAGTAATATTGTGGTAGGGAAGACGTCCTTAGAGTATACTAACTAGAAGGGAAAGTAATTATCTCAAGTTCTCGAGAGAGAATTTAATTGAAACATCTTTCATATTCCTTATNTGTTTGTTTTATATCAATAGCAACTCCGCACACGGTCAATAGTATTGACAATACTTTTGTGTATTGGCAATACTATTTACCGAGTGCGAGCCGCTTAAATCTACTGGTTCTTTGGATAGAGGGGCCTTTCTGAGCCAGGGTTCTTTAGTACTTATATGCAACTGATATTATTTAGTTGGGCCACACTGACGTCATCTTCACAACCTATGTACAAATTACACACAGTAACGGCATAGATATTATTTATTCTTTCAATATTATTATTATTATTTATTTTATTTATTACATTCAAATTTATGAATCTACTATGATAGCTAAATTACCTATACATTTTATTTTATTTTATGCTTATTTCATTTGTACTTTGTATACAATTTTTATAGTACTTATTATATTATAGTTGTAAATACGTTTTGAAGAACTTATGTTATTTCATCTATCAGTCTAGAGAAAAGGGAACCCAATGATTTTTTTGGGCGATCTGCTCCTCGTTCTTCTGTTCTACATCTAATAAGATATGTTAGTACGTCGAAACTCTAGTTATCTAGTTGTGATACATTTTCACCAGTTGTTTTGAAAAGAATCCATGAAGTATAGATACACACCTCAATTAACCATTAATTTATTTTTTATTTTTAATTATAACTTTGAGTAATGATAATATAAACTCACATGATAAATTTGTATAAAATCACTGAAGTAGTTTAACAGCTTACCTGTAACAAATAAAATACAAACATGATTAGTATTCTAATATTATACCTCAGACCATTTAAAGTGACATAAAATAAGCTGAAGTAAGAAATTAGATTAATAGGGATTAAAAAAGAAAACAAGCCATTATATATATGTTTTAGTACTCTAACATTGACAACAATAAAAGAAATGAACATTAAAAGATTAAAAGAGCATAAAAATGTTAAACAGTAAAAACAGGGTGAAATTAACGGAGAGAAAGTGGTATCGAAAATAGTGGCAAAATGACTTAAGAAATAAAACCGAGCTGCGAATTAAAGAGGAATTACAAGACAAAGTTTGTTTCGGAGTAATTCTGGAGTTACAGATGAAGTTAAGGTTTAGTATTTGGCTATGAAGTTTTACGAGGTTAAAGCTGCGAGAGAAAAAGTCCGCCGCTCGTAAAAAAAACCCTTCAAAAATAAAATGAATAAAATAGATTGTATACCGAAAAAACTATACTCTAGTGCCTCTAACCGCTGTAATCTCTTAATTCTTGTTTTACAAAGCGTATTTTCGTCAAAACCAAGTATTATTTTATTCTTTTTGTGGTTATTTTTTTTATTGTTTTATTGAAGCTGTGATTGCTCTGGACCAATATAAATGTTTCGACTTTGCTATTTATATTGTTCGTTTAGAATTGGTTTTGTCGATTTACAAATGAACAAGCCTTTACATTTTATTTTTATTAATTATTTGATTTTCACTTCAGAATCAATGAGTTGAAGGTAAGTATAATTTACATTACTATGCTTTGCTACGGAGTATGTTATGTTTAAAGAATTTATTTATTTTTTGTGTTTTGTGGCATACAAATCTACCACAGGGGTCAAGAAAATTTAGATATTTTTACTAAGCATATCTAGATGCCACACAGTAACCTGAACTCTGAATCCTTCTTCCACTTCTTTGGATAAAATAAATTGCTGATTTATAAATTCAGTGATGGATGAGTGAGTGATATTCGGCTTTTATATGTAATAATTAGAAATAATAGTAAAAAGTCCAGTCATGCACCATGACTTAATGAGCGAATTTTCAAAGAATTCTGCGTATTATTGGCTTATGATAATAAAGAAAAATTTTGGTTTAGAATTGGGATAAGTGAAAAAAAAAAAAAATGTTTGGATACACACGGGTACGGGGTACAAAATTAAAAATAGTATTTACCCTTCAAGATGCACATCGTTGGAAAGCTCTGTAAGAGTACAGTAATTGTTGTTATGTACACATTTATCATATTTTCACATAAAAGGGGGTAAAATGGAAAAAATATGTTTTTATGCTATTTTTGAGCCTAAATGGTCAAAATGTGACCCCTAAATGAACTCCATAAATTCTGGCCAAGGAACTCATTCTTTCTTTTGATATTATTGACATTTTAAAATTTGTTTGGAATTTTTAAGTGCATCCTAAGGGGAGATATCGTTTGGAGTGACACATATATACATACATACATACNAAAAAAAAAAAAAAAAAAAAAAAAAAAAAAAAAAAAAAAAAAAAAAAATACATACATACATACATACATATTATATTACATACATACATAAAAAAAAGTGTTAAAATTTAGGGATCGATTCAGAATGGCCTGAAACGGATTTCCATCAATTTTTTTTTCAATAATTCGCATTACAAAAATTTTGAAGCCATTGCAATAGCTTCTTCGAAAATTCGCTAAAAGGTTAGTTTAGATTTATAAAAACAATAGTGACAAACAAAGGTGACATTCTAGTTAATTGCTATTTGATTTCTCAAAATTTGGCCGAAGAAATGGAGAATAAAGATGAAAGTAACCAGTGACTTTAGCTCAGATAAATGGTATCTGCCAACATGAAACCCATAAACAAAGTCCTATGCCTCATTCCATTACTTTCCGGTACCTTTGGTTACAATTTATCGTCGTTCAATCCGGTAACACCATACAAAATTCTAAAGACAAGAAACTAAACGTTGTCTTTTGCACTGGCTCTTAAATTACTACAAATCACACCTGAGGACACATAACAAACATCTCATATATCACTACAATGAATGGACTTATGGCACCTAATTATAGGGTTGTACCAGGCACTTTAACTTCTACCATATCTAAAACCCTTCCGTTTAAAATTCTCAAGAAAGTAACTAATGTTCTCTTCTTTGATTTTAACTTAATAAATACCTAAATGTACCCTGTACATGGCCTACATGGCTACATCCCATGGCCTAGCCACTTCCAGATATCAATCCTTTCATAATTTTGCATTCCTAATCACTTTCCTGGTAAAAAAAGACCGAGAAAAGGCAGTGTCCACCCCAAGAGAGAAAAAATAAATAAATAAATAATAATAATAATAATCAATAAATGTGTGATACACATTAGGCAACATATTAAACTTATGTCATTAATGGTGAGTTCTGTGGACAGTTTCTCACATCACGATTATCATGCCGTATATAGCACTTAAACCTCATTATGTTTCTCTTTGTAGTTGTAATATACAAATAGAACGAAAAAATGAAATAAAATAAAAAATGCTTTCACGACGTATCGATGGTGCGTAATTTGGCGTTTCTGAGATTTAGTCAACATTTTCCAAAAACAATCTCTGATTAACTTTTGTACTCCCTTATATTTTCTTTTCTATATATATACGCGGGAAATAAATATGTTTAGGCTATTATTTTTGAGGGGTGACTTTTTAGAGTTTCCTAATAATTTTACTTTTTTTGATTTATTACACAAAACACAACTGCATATGAGGTGCGTTAAACTCAGACAATCAAAAAATATTATGAGGGCCCTCGGATAATGGATTATTCTTTACTTTTATATGAGAGGAACAAAGTAAACGCGGAATCTCATATTATGACATATTATTTGGATTCATAGACGACACTTTTATAATAATTAATATCCTATGTCCCACACTAAATGACTGACTATTTTTTATCATTATGAAAAAAAAATAAAAAATAAAAAACTAATAGCAAAATTAATTAATGAAATAGCCAGGTAATTGATTGAAATTGAACCTTTTTTGTTCTAGTATATTCAAATAAAATATGAAATTATAAATACCGGCCTTGTTAATTGGATATTAGGTTTATGGGAGGTAATGCGGTACACCCGTGACATTAATCAATGCTATAATTATTGAAAACTATATTCGAGCTATTTCTCCTTGTATTATTTAATGGAAATTACATTGATTGTATCGAATATGACACATTTTTAATTACGTTTATTAAAAGATTTATTTTTTAATTATTTTTCTTAATGTTTTGAAATAACCATTTATCAAGCTTTAATATTATTTCCGAGCTTACGGAAGGTAACGGAAGCAATGTGCTCGCCTGAGGAATGAAAAATTGTCACCAAATTAAAAAAAAAAAAAAAAAAAAAAAAAAAAAAAAAAAAAAAAATAGATAAAAATCCGTTTCTGACATCAGAAAACATTTTAGGTTCCGTGTCTGTCTGTCACTCAATTGTTTAAAATCTATACTTTTACTGAAATTTTACGATTTTACTGAAATTTGGATGGTAGGTCACATAATCTGTCCATTTTTGGTCCAATATAATTTTCATCCTTCAGCGCTTTACTTTTATTTACACCTATATTTTCAAAAGTATTTATTTGATTTTTTGCTTCCGAGCATACCGAAAGTTACTGAAGCTATGTAATCATTTTATTGAACGAAAATATTTTATGTCCGTTTCAGACATCAGGTAGCAATTTTGGTTCCGTGTCAGTTGGTCTGTCGCACAATTTTTTCAAACTAACATATCTTAAAAACTACACGTCCCATTTTAATTAAATTTGTATGGTAGGTCATAATTAGCTCATTGCTGGTCCTATGTAAGTTCCAACCTTCTACGCTTATTTGTTTCTTTGTCACACCCACTCAAACATAAATGTATTATACCTCCAGCTTAAAAAGTACCTATCTATTGTTGAAACTTTTATAGTTAATTGAAAATAAGATTAGTTTGAACCGTCTGCTGTCATTAACTTTTGCTAAATTGATACTTTAATTCACGTAAAATTACAAAAAAAATTAACATATTAATAAAACGGGTGAAACAGTTAAACAATAATGGCTTGTAAAAGCATAAAATCAATAAAGTATGTGATAGGATGCGAGGAAACTATGTGCCACACCAATTGGCAATCTATTTTAAATTTTGACGAAAGTAGCCCTCAGATAGCTCCAGATAATAATACCGAAAGTGTATATAGATACATTTTTGACATAAAGCATATCGTTGGATCAGGTAAAAAAAAAGTCCACGATTATTAAAGATTAACCCTTAATAATAAAATGGATATAATAATAATTGTCTAAAATAGAAAATTTGGTTTTTTGTTGATGGGCGGAGAGATAGATATTGGTAATAGTATATCGTATATTTATGTAACCGGGTTATAGGTGGGCTCGTTCACCTTATAACTGGTGACAGGCTAAAGTGGTAAAGGTTGGGGGGTAAGGCTTGGCTAACTAAACATACATTTTCTCTATGAATAGAGTAGAAGGCTAGCTGGATTACATGTGAAACCCTTGTGTAGGTACCATGTCGAAATATGATCAATGACATCATGGCCCATTATACGAAGGGATGGAACAAGGAACAATAGCACCAAGGGCCAACATAGTTTCATCATCCATTATCAGGGAAAACACAACCTTTCTTCCCCCCTATTCCATCCATATCAATGGAAACATCGATTTCTTATTATTATTAAAATACATATATATTCTTACTGAATATTACGTCATTCTTATTAATACTTTCTCTTACTCGTGTTAGAAAATTCTTTGTTAGGGATAAAAAAGCAGAAATTTATATTATATACTGCCTTTCACACAATAGATTACTAAAAAATAAGCAATTGATTATTTTTGGGATCTCAAGAAAAAGTAATGTATATATACACATAACATACACAACACATACGTAAACGTACATACACATATGTACGTGTACATAACGTAACACATACGTAAAATTAGGTTAGTCTTTAGATTCTAGTTTTAAATTTGGTTATTATTTAGATTCTACGTTTTAGACTTTCGTAACGAAACCTACGTAATAAAAGTACAAAATAGCCACTGTTTCCAAGCACGAGCCTCGAACGAGGTGATGGCTAGTTATATATAAATAAAAGGATTGTCGGAATTGATGAGAACGCTACACATGTGTCAGGTGTAATTAATAATAATTTCTTTCTTTCTCTGCAACACATTAATAAATATTAGTCCTATATTCTTTAATGCCTCAGGATTTTCTTTAAGCCAGTCATAATTTTTGTTACAGAAACAAAAGAACTTTCAGACCATTTATCCAATTAATCACTTAAATTAGAGGAAAGAGCTTAAAAGATTTTTTTTTTCTCTTAATTGCGGTAAGGGATTTTGGCGGGAGATATAAAAAAAGAGGGGAACAAATACGCGGGAGTTCTCATTCATCATGTCACCTGTGTAGATCTTTCTTCTGCTTCTGAGCTTACCACAGGTAACAAAAGGATTGTGATCATTCTTAAGTATGCCATTTTTTTTTTCTAGGCCTCCCAATTTAAAAATTCTGTTTCAGACATCTGACAACATGTTTGGCCTCATGTCTGTCCTAAATCTTTGAGAACCATCTTAAATTAAAAACTATTTTATTGTCCGTTTTTAATGAAATTTTGATAGTAGGTCATAATTAGCCCATTTTTTTGTTTCAAATTAATTTAAAACTTCTTTGCACATTTAATATTAAATACTTAACATTAAATTTTTAAATAGGTCTAAATGTCCACCATTTAAATTCGTACAATAATTATTAAATGGTAGACTTTTTTTTCCTACTCTCTAAAGTGTAACAAATGAAATATGGTTAAAGTCTATTGGTACAAGACTATTTGCTTAATGGTGATTGTATAATTTAATAGGTATAATGATGATTGTATAATTTATTAGTTATAATTGTGATTGTATAATTTAATAAGTATAATGGTGATTGTATACTGCGATAAGTAAAATGGTCAAAAAACGCAATCCAAATTTTTCTAGGAGGACATTAACACACTTAAAAACCTTCGGTGTATTAACTTACTATGTAACATTACACTTTAATTTACTCATTGTTACATAAATGTAGAAATAAACTCATTTTAGGTTTCTGTACATAGTACAAAAAGAAACCTTATACTTATATAACGGCTCTGTCAGTCTGTCCGTTGGCTTGTTTCAATTCGTAAACTACTATAGGTAGAAACATAAAATTTGGCATACGGGTGCATCTCGACATTTTTGAGGCAACTGGACACATTTTGGAGTTTTTACATTTATTAATATTTCCAAGATGGCGGCCCGGCCAATATGGCAGATGAATAAAATAAAGTTTTTAGTTACGATGGCATGTTATACATCAATTGTAAGGTCTTGAAGTGTAGAAAAGGAATATGCAACTATTACACTTAATAGTTTTAACATAATCGTACAGAAACCGGTGATTATCGCATCCCGTACTTACGTGAAGCGCGCCTAACTTGTTTATTTATTAGTACAGATATTATACACGTTTACGTAAATAATAAAAAAAAGTTTCGTTAAATAATATACACTTATATCAAGCAACATTATTTTTTTTTACGAAATGAACTTTTCGGATGAATATTTTTTTCAAAAAAATAAAATAAACTGAATTCAATGATAAAAAATTGTTCACATTACATCGTATTTCCCATTCACATGTAGCATATATTTTAGTATTCATACATTAATTTGATAAACCAATTTAGAGTATTAGTGAAGTTTAAATATAATTACATTTGTAATTTGAGGTGATTAACATAGAAATAATGATAATGAGGATTCAAAAACAAAATAAATTAAAACAAATCATTAACCATACTTAATGGAAAAATATCAAATTAACTATCATAATTAAAGAATTGTTAAAGCTGTAATGCTATTAATTTTGAACAATAATTATTTTCATGTTTGAATATCGAATAATTATAATTTTTTCCTAATATTTATGTATTTATTTAACTTTTTAAATAAAATTCGTTTAATTATGATGTTCGTTTAATTTTAGGAAGATTTAATTATTATGAAAGTGTATATTTATTCAACGCTACCATTTAAATAAAAAAAAGGCTATAAACGTTTCTTATATTTTATTGTTAGTTTTTTCTTTACTTCCTTCTTTTTGTAATTAACATTTTAGTGGTTTGTTCTTTCACGCAAGTCAAATTATCCTATAAGTAATAAAAATACCTATACAGATTAATTAGTAAGCCGGTTTCATATGCTAGGGTTTTAAAAATATATTCTTGACATCAGGGAGTCCCCTTGAGAAGATTTTTAGACGCGCTATGTAGATCGTAGATGCATAAATTAATAGGCGGGTAATCCTAATATATTTAACACCTCTTAAGTGATAAACAGCTTGGTTTTCCGGTGAAATCCGCGTCATGAAGGGGATGAAGTCCGACGTTTTGCTCCGGAAAACCAAGCTGTTTATTACGAGTCTACCCGCGGAAGCCTATACGCACCAAGTTACCTCTTAAGTGGTTTTTGTTTTATCTCGTTTAGAAATTTAACAATATTAAAGTAAATGGTAGAAGCACCTGGCAGCAATCGGACCTCGTTGAAGTCAAAGTCGTGAGTAGGACGCAGGGGATTTCAAAGCTACAGTTGCTTTAAAGTCTTTCTTTATATCTCATTTAAACATTTAACTGAATTTGAATTGAATTGAACCTCTAAAGTGTCTTGTTCACTGAAAAGACGGAAACATGTCTCTTCACCGATCTGATCCATTATTATTAAAAACTAATCTAATACCATACCGTAATACCATAACGTAGACTATGGTCATAGTTAGAACTTCTAAACAACACGGAATTGTCCTCAGAGAGAATTTTAAGTTCTTAAGAACGACAATCAGCAGAAATGGCACTTCAGAAGATAAAAAAAACTGTAGGGTGGGAACAGGAGGAAGGTTATTCCGCGCCATCAGCAGAAGCTTCATTGACAAAGAAGTTCATATGGGCAAGGGTACGAAGATGGCAATAATTAAGTTCATAAACCGACCTACACTTACCTACAGTGATGAATCTTAAAAATACAAGAGCAAATCAGAAATACCTTCATAGAGGAAAAGAAAAGATTAGATACGGAATCAAAATATTAGACATATAACCTCAACTTTCAGCCTTCAGTGACATTATGACTTATGACTACAATAAAACATCTGTAATGCAAAATGTGGGAACTATCATCGATGTCTAGTGAGATGTTAAATTTGAATCCATAACCTTTAACATTAAAAGTATGATTTATGATTTGAAAGTGTGGTTATAGATTTTCATTTATTTAAGCTTTTATTAAGCAAATTAGAACTTATTAAATTTTTTTTATAAATCAGTAAAACTTTACTAAATAAAGTAATAAGTTCTTGACTCTTCGGTTTATTAACTTTAAATACCGTTATTACTTCAGCAGGATTACTACTTTTCTCAGTTCAAATAGGAGGATCGTGCTTGATTGAACTTTGTGTATATTAAACTAAAGCTGAATTTATTCAACCTTAATTCAGTGTTGGCTTAAGAGCATGTTTCGTTTGTATTAATATTTTACTTTTTAACTATAGACTAT
The DNA here is from genome assembly GCA_001010745.2 of Gerris buenoi. Classification (NCBI taxonomy): domain Eukaryota; kingdom Metazoa; phylum Arthropoda; class Insecta; order Hemiptera; family Gerridae; genus Gerris; species Gerris buenoi. The sequence goes on along the minus strand of KZ651479.1, from coordinate 248,948 downwards.
TTTAGTAATAATTTTCTAAATAATTTCTGTGTATTACGGAAAGATTACTTCTAGTTCACATATCAACACCAGATTCAACCCCGCGTTACATAATTTAAGTCGACATTAAGCTAGGTTTTAGACTAGAGAGGGAGTTAAAGTAAATATAACTCTCTCGAGGTTTCGAACCTCTAAACTTCAGCTTCGTAACCGAAAACTCTAATATTTACCTTATTTTCACTGTGGCCTCTAACTCGGACTGATAAATTAATAATTAATATTGAGAAACAGAATAACTTGTGAATAATTAATACTAATCCCACCTTGGTTTAAATAGGCCAATAATAATAATCAATAAGCGAGTTTTTTTTATCTAATTTCAATAATTTAAACTTACTTACCCTGTCGCTACATTCCTTAAAAGCAAATGCAATAATTACAATACTCAACTCATGAATAGAAAACAAGTTAAGGCGCGCTTCACGTAAGTATGTGAGGCGATAATCGCCGGTTTCTGTACGATTAAGTTTAAATATTAAATGTAATAGTTGCAAATTTTTTTTATACACTTCAAGACCTTTAAATTGGTGTATAAAATGCCATGGTAACTAAAAACTTTTTTTTAGTCACCCGCCATATTGGCCGGGCCACCATCTTAGGAATATTAAGTGTAAAAACTCCAAAATTTTTGTCTAAAGTGCCGAGGTGTACCTGTGTGCCACATTTCATGTTTCTAGCTATAGTAGTTTATGAATTTAACCAAGCCAACGGACAGACAGACAGACAGTCGTTATATAAGGTTTCTTTTTTACTTTGTACAGAAACCTAAAATTAAATACTTACAAATTATTTAAAAATCAAATAGGTTTAATTAATCATTAAACTAAACGAAATAAAAGTTATATGTAATCATATTGGCTATTCAAACACTTATATTCTTCTTTCTTAGCGGGTAGTGCCCCTAAATTTAAAGGTAAAATTTAATTCTCGATTTCACCTCGTGGTATGAATTTTTCTGAACCTATAAGACAAATTTAATCAACATTAAATTTGTACAACCCAGTAGTTTAGGCTCTACATGCCTGCACAGATGACAGACAACCGACCGACATTTTTTAAAAGCCACTTTTTTAGATTCAGAGACCTCAAAACGAGTAAATCCATCAAATTTGAAACGTGCTATCTCAATACTACTTGTACCTTGTACCCATATGAGAAAGTAAAATAGTCTGCCAATTGGTGTGGAACATAGCTTGCACGCATCCTATCACTTATTTAACTGATTTCCTAACTGACAGTAGGTGTACTCGTATAGTCTTTTTATCCTTAAGTATATCTGAGAAATTGCAAATTTGATATCTACATATCGATGGCTATATAAGTGATACCTCATATCTTCAAAATAACAAATTTTTTTGTTTTATAAATTTTTATAACATGTAACCCTTCTGAAACATTGGTAACTGTCAAATTATAACAGTTTATAAAATAATGTAGTTTTACGAGTTCTCACTATGTCACTTCTTTAATAGAATGCACACATACGAGGTCTCACTTACGAATTTGCAGCTCAGTTATGAGGTGTCACAAGTAACCTTCACCAAATCACATACACCAGAAACACATACGAGCTCAGTTATGAGGTGTCACTTATTGCCATCGATATAATATGTTTGATGAGTTAACAGATTTTTGATGAAATTAGACCTACATGTTGGCAAGAGCATTATCTAACGATTGATTGGCTGTTTTGACTGAAATTTTGTGGTAACACTTCATAATTATGACTTGTGAGGTTCATAGGAAGTAACACAACAAATATTGTCAACACAATTTTATTATGGCATTATCTAATGTTTGATTATATTTTATAAGTTTGACTTCTCTTTCACTATTTGCTTTAAAGTCTATTATTTTTTTTTTTAAATTTAAATGTTATTTTAAAACAAAAGAATGTTGTAGAGAAGAGAGAAGCTTAAAGGAAACATTAAAATTAAACGAAATATAAGTCGAAAAATTAAAGGAGTTAATTGAGAAACAAGGCACTCCAGCTTCCATTCTCTCTGTCTTGCACTTTCTCAAACTTATTTATTCTCCAAAACACTAGTTTCTATTATTTATAATTAAAATTAAAACTAGAAAAAACAACTTTTTTTATTAATTTTTGCAAGTTATTTTTTTATACAAAACAGACAAGAGAAAGCTTAACTTAAATGTATATTTAGAACATCAAACTTGTTACAACTTTTTTACTTTTACAAATTTTATTTTGTTTTATAAAAAGTTTGTTTTTTAAAATCAAAAGTATTATCAGAGAAATAATCCTGTTACAAGGGATTAAGTTGTAAAAATGCAAGTTGATATTGTGAAAGAGATATTCATGCTTAACTTTCTAGATTGTTTAAATGTAATACAAAATATGCACGGAAATATTATCAGTTTTTTTTAAGACTAGAATTACAAAACTAAACAAACTAATTTAACAGGGTTGAAGTTTGATTGTTAAAAACAGAGCTTTTAATTATAGTAAACATTCTGACTTACTCAAAGTAAATTTAAAAAAAAAAAAAAAAANAAATAATTGGAAGGTCATTAGTGTAGAGTATCGAACATCAAAGGAAATTTGATATTTTGGCATGAAGGATGTTACACGAGATTTGTTGCGCTTTGATTTAAAGTACACCCTGAGATACCGCCAATGTAGATCCTTAATGAACCCTGCGCAAAGGTAGTCGTACCTCCTAGGTACGATCCATTATCCACACCTATGACCACACCTGAGTCTATGGGATCCTTTATTAATATTATTAATACCTTCACAGACTCCACATTCTTTGTACCAACGAAAAACTGTTTTTTTTACTCAGTCTATGAAAAGCTATCATTGAAATAGTCAAAAAACTGAAATGATCGTTAAATTGTTACTTTTAGGTATTTTAACGTTCTTCTATGGGACATAGCCTGGCAATAGTCATTTGAAAAAAAAAATAAAATAAACCCGTGGAGAGCAGCCATGTACCTCTCTTTATGGTGAACAATGTGATCTTCATGATCCTGATTACAAAATTAGTTAGTAGACCAAAAATCAAGTAGAGAAAATCATGAGGTTAGTTATTCAAATATTGCTCCAAATCAAAGTGGCCACCTATCAAGTTACATTAATTGATTTTCGGTCTACTAACTAGTTTTGTACTCAGGATCATGAAAATCACATTGTCCGCCAAAATTTGCGGGACATGGCTGCTCTCCACCGGTACATTATTTTCAAATGCCTATTGAACATCTATGTCCCGTAGACATGAAGTTTGATTGTTAAAAACAGAGCTTTTAATTATAGTAAACATTCTGACTTACTCAAAGTAAATTTAAAAAAAAAAAAAAAAAAATCAACCTCCTGTAAAGAATAAAAAAAGTGAGCCAAGAGCTAAGTTCTTTCAGATATCTCAAAGGGGCCTTAGGCAATTTAAGAAATAGGAAGAGTTTGGTAACAAGAATAATTGGCTTAGCAGTATTCAGATCAATAAATTTATTTTAGCTGTTACCTTTGAACTATTTTTTTAAAATAACGTGAAAAATACGCCTTTAAATGCATTTTTATTGTCTAAACTCAATGAAACTACCCTGAAGCCTCTAGCTAATTCTTTCCTGAAGTAATATGTCTTTAAGATTTCATTTGAAAGATCGGAAATTTTTTTATCTACGATATATACGAAATATATATATCGTGGCATTTGTTAGAAAAAGAGAGGGGGGTACACTAAAAAAACATATAAGGGGGGGNAGTCAAAGACCATGATGTAGAATATGTAACAATACTATGACTGTAGCACATCTACTGACTGACGGCCAACAACTAGACCAACTCACAGCTACTTGTTTACTAGAGATAAGGAAAGACCAAAATGTACACCATGATACGATACTTTGACTGTAGCACATTTCTTGACTGACTGCCAATAACTTGACCAAGTGAGAGACACACGTGATTTACCTGAGATTCTACCTGACAACCAGGCCATTATAACTAAAATCATACTTTTTCTGCAAGATGCTTAAAAGCTTACAAAGCCATCTAAATTTCAAATATTCCATAATTGTTTAAAAAATTTTAGCTTGAAAAAAAGAGTGTATTTATCTTTTGTAGTTCAACATCTAAAAAAAAAAAAAAAAATAAGTAAATCCGAATTGAGTGCAGACAAAATTGATTCTTATGTGTAAAGATTATGTTTATATAACCTGGTAGTTAGTCTATACTGTGAGCTGAATTGCTAGAAGGGTCACTGTAAGAGCTAGTTCGGGGCTTCTACGCATTTTTTTTATTCCTAACGCCAAACGGTACTTAAGGAAAGTTGGCTGGATTCCCTTCTAAAGTATTTCAGATACTAAAAATGATATATAATCTCTATTGCAGTGTTTGGCATTCATATTATTTTATCGTTAAAAATATTGAAAATTCTTCTTTTAATAAGTTTAAATAAATACAAGTTTTTTTTAAGTCGTTAATTTATTGATGACTAATTATTTTATAGAAATATCAATAATCAAATTTAAGACCAAGTCTTATCATTATCACACAGAGAAACTATTTAGCCCTGGAGAAAGTGTGCAAAAATTGTCTGACTAACATCGCAAGATAAAATATGTGTACAAGTTGATCTTTTGAGGTTGGCTACCTAATTCTGTGCACGGGATCATGAAAATCAGATTTTCCACCACAATAATAGGCGGGACATAGCTGCTCTCCACCATTTTGACTTAATAGGCATTTGGAAAAAACAAACCGGTAGGTAGCAATCATCTCCCGCCCATTATGGTGGACAGTGTTAATTTGCATGATCTGAGTACCTACAAAATTAAGTTGATGTGAGTTCGTCACTTAGGTTTGTTATTAAAAATTACTCCAAATCAAAGTGATCATGTATGAAATAGAGTTGTTGTAATATGACGGAAACTCTATTTATGATTTTGATAGATTTTTAACTTCTTCAAAAAATTCTTTCTTTCTTTAAAAATGTTACAAAATTTTCTAAAATCCTCATAATACTGATGATCATATCGAACGACGTTCTGACAGATACTTTAAACAGTAAAATAATATGGCTAATTCTCCTGACGCACCAGGAGTCAATATAAAAGCAAACATCTGTTTAATTAAAACGGTAAAAGGCTTTTAAAGTTATCACTAATCCGCTTAACGTAAAGCCCCTGGAACCACCAACTTAACTAACTCTTCAATTAAAGCCAGTTTGAAAATGAAACCCATGACTTGATAAAGCACTTCAAACTCAAAACAACGGGCTGTTTTCTAAAGCAGTTGCCAACCAAACAATCCAAAATATTATTTTTGCTTTCAAACATACCGTTGGTAACGGAAGCGCAGGGATCATTCTGAACTACATTTCTGCTTTAAACATCAGGGATTGTCTCTCTTTTTCCGAGAACCCTAATTAAGTAGCTAATACAGTAAAGAATCCTGTAAATCTATAATACAAAGTAGAAATACCCAAGAGCAACCAATGATAAATTTTTGTTTTACTGAACTAATTATACCGAAATGCTGGTTTTGTTTCTTACCCAGAAGCTCCTCAAGNATGAAAATCAGATTTTCCACCACAATAATAGGCGGGACATGGCTGCTCTCCACCATTTTGACTTAATAGGCATTTGGAAAAAACAAACCGGTAGGTAGCAATCATCTCCCGCCCATTATGGTGGACAGTGTTAATTTGCATGATCTGAGTACCTACAAAATTAAGTTGATGTGAGTTCGTCACTTAATAGGTTTGTTATTAAAAATTACTCCAAATCAAAGTGATCATGTATGAAATAGAGTTGTTGTAATATGACGGAAACTCTATTTATGATTTTGATAGATTTTTAACTTCTTCAAAAAATTCTTTCTTTCTTTAAAAATGTTACAAAATTTTCTAAAATCCTCATAATACTGATGATCATATCGAACGACGTTCTGACAGATACTTTAAACAGTAAAATAATATGGCTAATTCTCCTGACGCACCAGGAGTCAATATAAAAGCAAACATCTGTTTAATTAAAACGGTAAAAGGCTTTTAAAGTTATCACTAATCCGCTTAACGTAAAGCCCCTGGAACCACCAACTTAACTAACTCTTCAATTAAAGCCAGTTTGAAAATGAAACCCATGACTTGATAAAGCACTTCAAACTCAAAACAACGGGCTGTTTTCTAAAGCAGTTGCCAACCAAACAATCCAAAATATTATTTTTGCTTTCAAACATACCGAAGGTAACGGAAGCGCAGGGATCATTCTGAACTACATTTCTGCTTTAAACATCAGGGATTGTCTCTCTTTTTCCGAACCGCTATATCTTCAAAACTATTCATCCTATGTTGATGAAATTTAGATGGTAGGTCATAATTGATCCATCATTAATATCAACTTTCTGTCCCTATAATTTTTTCTTCTGCATGCACTCAAACGTTTTATCATAAACGCACTCAACCGATTTGAATGAAATTTAGATTGTGTCTAAATTAAATTTTGAGGTTTCGACTTTTCACGCTTTAAGATCTATAACAGAGAAATAATAACCTTACTAATATGAAAATGTTACTTATTATTTTACAGTCTATTTTTCATGTAATATATTATCGCCAGCTTCATTACTTTTTATAGTTACCAATTAGTATACATAGCCTCTTAACATAAATGACGTTAAATGGTATAGGTTGTAAGTACAACCTATTATTTTATTTAATATTCCCCCTGTTTTCTGAACTGTCAAAATTATGTGGACATTTCACATGAATTAAAGTCTCAATTTAGAAAAATTTTAAGAGCGAAGACAGTTGAAATAATCTGGGACTATTAGAGATCAATTTTCGACACACCATCCAAAATTCATAAAATTCAGATGAGTACTTTTGAAGATATATGTGTAAATAAACGTATTTTTTGTGTATGACAAAGAGAAACAAATGGCCACAGAAGGTTGAAACTAATATGGGACCAACAATAGGCTAATTTTGGCCTTTCATCCAAATATCATTAGAATCGGACGAGTAGATTTTGAAATAGTTGGTTGGGAGTGACAATAAGAAAGACGCGGAACCGAAAATTGAGCAAAAGACAGACAAGAAACCAAAAATGTTCCCTGATGCTTGAAACGGATTTCTGTTTTTGAATTTTTGAAATAAGAGACATAAAAAATGTTCGTTCTTCAGAACGATAACTTATCCTTCCGTTACCTTCGGTAAGCTCGGAAGCAAACTTTTTGTACATTATGATAATTTCGGGGAAAAAATAAGGGTAAAATAAAGAAGAAAAAGAAAGTAAAATAAAGAAAGAAAAATAAAGAAAGAAGAAGAAAGAAAGAAAAATAAAGAAAGAAGAAGAAAGAAAGAAAAATAAAGAAAGAAAAAAGAAGAAAGAAAGAAAGAAAAAGATAAAAGAAGAAGAAAGAAGAAGAAAGAAAGAAAAAAAAAATAAAGAAGAAAAAAAAATATTATTATTAAAAAATTTATTATAATAATAAGGGTAAAAATATGATAACCTTTCGTTTAGTAAAATTACTTTAGTGTTACTTGAAGGGCTTATTTAAATAATATGATATCACTACTACAATATACTGTAAAATTTTGGCTTACTTAGAATTCAAAGGTAAAGTAAGTGATAATGAAATAGATATAATAAATGAAATCTATTTTTTAAAAGAGAACAGTACTATAAAATATAATTCAAAGTTCTATAAACCTATGATGCGGTTGACGCCACTATGGGGGATGCTAATAGACGTATATATGTGCCACCTCAATGATTTCACGTAAATTTTTAACGTTGTTTTCACGTATAGAAAGCAAAAAGTAAAACATTAGAGGCAAAGTAATGTAGACGTATAAAATTCTATTTTTCCCCTAGGTTTTTTTTTAACTCTATTTCCCTTGATTATCACATCACATAAGAGATGATAACATGAATAGAGTATTCATGAATAGATAACATCAGTAGTACAATAGCACGGATTCTGAAAATGAACAATATTTTTTAAATTTTATACTGGCAGCTGAATTGAACGAGACAATTTAGAGTTTATATAATGACGTTTTTGTTGTCGTAGAAAATGTTATGAAAGTATATAACTTCATATTATTTTTAGTTTTTTAGTAGTTTGTTGTTTTTTTAATCTTATGATATGAGTTTTGTCATTTAAATTTTAAAATTATATGTAATATTTTTATATTTTACCTAAAAACTCATAATTTTAAGCAGAGTGTAAACAAGAGATTCTTTTATAAGACATTATTTTATAAGATACTTTTTTATGAGAAATCCTTTTATAAGAGATCCTTTTGGGAGAAATTCATTTATAAGAAACTCTTTCATAAGAAATCACTTTGCTCTAGTTTTTCAATGGTTTTTCCCCAAAATTAAGAACTTATTCATTTCTCGATTTCACCTTCAGGTTCGATTTTTCTAAATCCATATATGCCAAATTTTATTGAAGTCAGCCCGGTAATTTAGGTTCTTAATACACCCACAGAAAACTACGTCAGACCATAGACCACTCAACACTAAAATAAGTAAGCAAGGTTAAGATTTTTTTTTTAATTTATAATTAGATATTATTATTATTATTTTTTTTTTTTTACAATAGCTGTAAATGCATGTTTGGTTATTCCTAAATTTCTCAAACGCGGGGTCCAACATATTTTTTTAAGTAGTTTGTGTAGGTGATAGAGTAAGACAAACACTTCCTCCATTTCATGGTAAAACATTAAACCATGGATATGTTTTTGGTACCAGATATCGACATTTGCATATAGAAGAGAATCTCAATTATACTTTTGTCTAATTAATATAATAGTAGATGGATCTTAAGGTGTGAAATTGTGAAACATTAATCCATTTTGATTAACATTTGGTCCACTATGAGCTCTGATATCATTTTATATAAAATTTAGAGCTTCTATAGGCGAAATATAGAACTAAAAACCAAACAACCGATTATTATATTCTAACTTTCCTGACACGATATTTAAGAGCGTCACTTTTTGCGTGTACGCGCGACGGAAATTTGTTCTGTATCCCAGAACTAAACTTATCCATGTTATAAAACACCTTGTTGGATAGAGAGGGTCTTAAAACTTATAAAAAAAATACCATAAAAATAATTTTGTTTGCGAGCTTACCGAAGGTAACGGAAGCTCTGTGATCGTGAAAATCCAAGACAGAAATCCGTTTCAAACATCAGGGAACATTTTTGGTTCCGAGTCTGTTGGTGTGTCTGTCGGTCTGTCACATAATTTTTGTGAGCAAACATATTTTAAAAACTAAACATCTGATTTTATTGAAATTTGGTTGGTAGGTCATATTAGTTCATTGTTGGTCCCATATAAGCTTCAACCTTTTGCGCCTATTTGTTTCTCTTCAGCATCTGCACATACATTTATTTTCACCTATATCATCAAAAGCACTTATCTGATATTTATGATATTTGGATGGTTTGTCGAAAGTAGCAGCAGATAGCCCCAGAATAATTTCAATCGTCTGTACTCCCTTAATTTTGCTAAATAATGATACTTTTATTAATTTAAAACATTAAAACAAATTTGACAACTTTCAAAAAACGGGGGAAAATTAAATACATTTGACAATAATAGGTTTACATTAGTATAACATCATTAAATAATACAAAATAGAACGCGAGGAAGCTATGTGCCACACTAATTGGCAGATTATTTTATACTCTATTTAAAAGATGAAAGATGACTCAAAGTTGAAACATCAAAAAAGGTTTTTTCACATATTTATTATTTTAATAAATAAATTGACCATTAACAAATAAGTAAAACATTGAATAGTTATTTTATTGTTATTATTATAACTGTAAGATGGTTTCACAAAGATTCGGTTAGGACCTTAATGCAATAAACAGATCTAGAAAACCCAGCTGTCAGGGTAACTTTAAAAGACGTTATTACAGAGGCTATAGAAGGCCCTTGGGAACGGAGATCGAGCTGACCCTTTGGGACGTCTCAAGGGAATATCAGACTTTGGAGTCGTTATCCAAAAAAAAAAAAAAAACTAAATATCTCCCTATAGAACCCCTCTTAGGATCTTCTCTAAGGAAATGCGGAGTTCAGACTTAATAAAAGGTTATACGACCTTAAAACTTTCACAATTGCCGCGCTTACAGTAATAACACTTAATAGCTATCGCTACAAACGGATAAACGTTTTCTCTCATTCCCAATTGCATATTAATGGGAAACCAGATAATCATGCAAAAAAACCATTTAAAAAAAAATAGGTCTAAGTCAGACAAACTTTCTTTTAAACAAGTTTATTATTACTTAGCCCTGTGTTTTCCATTGTTAATTTTAGAATTTTCGTTGTTACATTTAATTATTATTGAACATTTTATAAAAAAAAAATATCATAAAAATAACTTCTATTCGACAGGGAATCGAACCTGACCAGTCTTCGTCAGTCTTACCAGTGTTTAAGCTATTTTTTTAGGAACTAGATTTTTACCTGAATAACGGCTTATATCGTGAGATTCATATTTAAATAGACTAAATTTAAATACTACATTTTAGAAATTTTATATCAGATTTGTCAAAACATATATATTGTGTTAAATTATTTTCGAGAAGTAGTTTTTTCCGAGTATTTGGGGGGTAACGCCCCCAAATTTGGAGCTAAAATACATTTCTTAATTTTGCCTCGGGATATGTTCAGAAAATGTGTGATACATTTTGTCAAAATCGGCCCAAGTAGTTTAGGCTCCACACATCTACACAGACGACAGACAGACATTTTTTAAAAACATCTTTTTGGACTCAGGGGACCTCAAAGCGGGTAAATTAATAATAATCGCAAAATCACAATACTTTCTCTTTGTACAAGAAAGTAAAAGTGTTCCGATAATATAACTAATGAATAATTTAGTGTTTTCATAATATTTTCTCGGGGTATGCATGTATCACAAAATCACAAATGTTTAAAATTTTATATTAAATAACATAAAAACCAGCACAGTACTATAATAGACGACGGCAGACATTATATACTGTTGACATTTTTATAATGTGGGGACACATTTTATACTGAAATGTTTTACTGTGGCCGACTGTTTATGACTGTTAGGAAATGTATTACATAAAAATTGATTCCCTTTATTCTTTTAGAACTAGAAAGTTTATTTTCATGAAATAAGTCTTTAAGTAATTTTTTGATTTTTGAGATGTAAATTTTTCGGTTTCATTTTTAATTTAACACCTTTCATATATTTACATACGAAAGGTTATTTCCTTTTTAATTCTATATGCAACTTTTTTGCTAAAAGAAGACGAAACATTTTTTTATATTTCTAAAAACTTTTTATTTTTTATTTTACGTAAATTTAAAAAAAAAGAAAAA
>KZ651479.1:214493-232785 GCA_001010745.2 Gerris buenoi | reverse complement strand
TGTTGACTGATTGCTTTAGACTAGACGAAACCAGAGAACAATTCGACCTCCCTACAACACTGACAGACATTCTAGGTGACAACCAGGACAATGTTAGAAAATTATTTGAATTTTTAAAAGACTTAGACGTATTTGACAACATATGATACGTTCAATATGGTGATTCTTGTTATCATGGTATTTTATGTTATTGTAATTGTTTTATGATAAAGTTGTAATTATAGGCGGCTAATGGCCTGAAGGCTAAGCAGCCTAAAATAAAAATAAATAAATAAAATTTTGGGCACTTTTTAAAATTTCTCTCTATGAACCATAGAGCGACGGACAGACGGACACATCACCCTCGGCATAAGGGTTTTGAGAAGTATCTACAAAACCCTAAAAAGGCAAAATAAAATTAATCTGATTTTAATAGAGATAAAGTATAAAAGATAATAGTATAGAAAGATAAATTGATAAGTATAAATACTATTGTTATAAGTAGATGGATTGACGGTAGTGATGGTGATGATGAGAGAGAATTGCTGGTGGTGATCAGGTGGTGACAGGTGCTAGGTGCACAGCAAGCCACGCGTTTGCGGCGCAGTTGATGGAGCAGATAAGGTTGAAGCACTGATGATTACAGTGAGGTATAAAGCAGAACTGTTGGTAAGATTTGAGTGAACATATTGTGATGTGTGAAACCTGGCCTTAGATGGATTGGCTGGTGATGGTGATGGAACACTGTTAAATGGTTTCACTGGCATGAGATATAACACACTGTTGATGACAAGGCTGGTGATAGAACACTATTGATGGTGATAATATTTAACATTCACTGTTGGTGGTGATAAAGAAACAGACTGATGAAGGTTATAAAAAAACATAGACCGTTGATGGTCAGGCTGAGTTGACAGAGCACACACTGAGAGTTAACTTATAAAGGTGATAAAAGAACCTAGACGTTGATGGTCAGGCTGAGTTGATGATAGATCACAGACTGAAAGTTACGTTGGTTAAAAAAGGTGGAGGGAGAAGTGAGTAGGAAGGTAAGAGAGGGGAAGAAGGAAACTTTAGATAGGTAAATAGATTAAGTAGTAACAAATTGACATATTAAATAGAGATGGACTTTGATACTTAAATAGAATCTAAACCCACATAAATTAATCATAATGAAAGCAGTAAATATTGCATTAGAATAATCAAATAAAGACAAATAAACAAACCTAAGTGAAATTTGAAGGAAGCCCAAACAATTTTGAAAAAAAAAAAAAAAAATGCTTGAAAATATAAGTGCATAAAAACGGCGATATATAATAAAAATATATAGGTTTGTAAATCTGTATGAATGTGTGTAAATATTTGGTTCTGTAAATTTAAACAAAATAATAAATCATCATTTTTGTCTTTTAAATTATAAAAAAATGAGCTTTGAATAGAGGACAGAAATGGAAATAAAAATAAATGTATGAAAGCTGTTAAAGTAAAATAAAACCAAAGAAGTTGCTTCTCGAAAAACAAAAAATATTTAAAACATTATTTTAAGTAATAAACTTGTTGTGCAATAAAGAAGAAGGGAATCACTTTTTATGTACAGTAGAATCCCGGTATTCCATATCCCGTTATATCATATATCCCGATAAATCGTATATTATTGCCAGTCCCTTGAAAAAATCCCGATAATTGGTATAAAACCAATGTATTTCGTCCCCTCAGTATAACGTATTTTTTTTCTTTCGAGGTGAACATAAACGTCTTATAAATCGTATAATTCGGAGAATAATCCCGATAAAACGTATGAATGGAGGGGGAAATTTCCAAGATTTTGCTTGTTTACTGGCTATATCTGTTGTTTTACTCTACTCAGAAAAAAATAACAGTGCACACTTCACTACAACTAGAGGAAGTATTAATTAAGTGTTTTTTTTTTTATTAATTCCGAATTGCAAAGGAACCTATTGGAGGGAACATTCTTCGGGGAAAAAATTAGAACTCTCGCGTGACGTTTGATCGGCATTAAACAAAGACTCAGGGGGGAGAGTGTGATTGTGTCCAAACCAAATGTAATTCCTGGACAGCCTAGATTCTAGATGAAGGAATAACTCTTATAATTCTGAGAAAAATCGCGGTTAAACGTATATGAAAGGAGAGGACCCTTTTCCAAGATTTGATTGTTTACCTCCTTCTGTTCTACTCGGATAAAATGCTATGGATAACACCCGAACAAATGGTTTAATTCAAAAAAACAAATTATAATTTTTTTTTAAACCAAGTACATATTTAATTTTTTTATGATCATACACAGTGTATTTTTATGTGCAAAATAAATACAAGTCTTAATTATTACATCAATTTTTCTTTTTTTACCATCAATATTTCATAATCCCGATTTAGTGAACTACTCGATATATCGTATTTTTTCTTCGACCCCTTGAAGATACGATATATCGGGATTCTACTGTATTAAAATTCATAAGACGTTGCACATAAAAATAAATAAAGAACAAGTGAAAGAGAACTGTAGTAAGACTTTGCGTCGTAAAACATAAAAAATGTTCAAGAACATAATCTGATATCAAAAGAATAGGATCGTGTATTGTATAGAGTTGTCTTGAGATAGGGTAAATGTGTTCAAATGTAGGTCTATGCTTAATATTTACTTTTTCACATAAAGGAAATGCATTGTAATGGCGCGAAAATTAAATTTTGATATTTTGATTGATTTACAATCTACCCAACTTCACTACTGTCATATCCCCTGAGTTCAAAAAAGTGGTTTTTAAAAAATGTCTTTCTGTCTTCTGTTGTCTGCCTGTGCACACGCCTAGAGCTTAAACTTCTGGGCCGATTTGACGAAATTTGGCATACTAGTTCAGGAAAATCATAATGAAAAATCGATAAATGAACAAACGTAAAAAAAATATGTGTGGTGTCGCGGGACACCCGGTAGGAACGAAGTTCCTTACATTTTTCATTAAATATAAATGATAAAAGTACACTGCTAAGTACGTATAAGTTACTAACTACTTATACATGGTGGAGTTAGAAAAGACAAAATTAAAAGAAAGGTGTTATTTGTATCATTAAAGCAAGCATCTTACAATAAATATGTATTGAATATAAGAAAAAAGTTATTCATGATGAGTTAGAAGCATGATTTTTAAAGAATGTTAGATTGAAATAAGTGAAATTTGACATATATAACAAAAATAAACAAAACAAGTCAAGTAACAGGCTTCATTGATAGCAATTTTTCCCGTCTTAACATTATTACGTTTACGCGAGCGTTGCACGTGAAAGCTTGGGCGGATAACATTGTCCAACGAACTTAGCCTGGGCATTGGTAAAATGAACATGTGTACCAAATTTCAACTAACTCGGTAAACTTTTACTTAAGTTATTGTCATCGGTAAATTTCGTGATGGATTTTGCGTGACGGTGATTTCATGACGGTGATTTTAGTCGTTTTTTCGGATTTACTCCAGGGATCCAGAACGTGCCATAAGGAACTTCGTTCCATAAGGAAAAAAAAATATCTCGAAAACGGTTATGACGATTTTGATTAAAAATATTTAAAATGTAGTTAATTTAAATACGAATCTATAACAATATTAGCCGTTTTCCTGGGAGAAATCTAGTTTCTGAGAAAATTCCTTTAAACGTGGACGTAGAGAGGCCGGGTTCTATTTCCTGCCGAGGAGAAGTTATTTTTATGATATATTTTGATAAAATATTCACCGATGAAAACTAATGTATGGAAAACACTGGGCTATGTAATTATAAACTCGCATAATATGAGAAAGTTTGTCCGAGTTGTCTCGGACCGATTTTTTCAAAACAAATTTACTAAAAAATATCTAAAAATAATTAGTTTTCGTTTGTAAAATGGAAATTTCTTCTGCCCAGTAAAGTTTTTTTTGGTCAATTACAATACTTTTCCATTGCAATGCAAAGTCATTGTAATTGGCTTGAAGAATATAGATTACGAACACTCGAGTTTGTGAGATCAGATTAAGGCTAGTCTGCAGTCATCCATACAGTCGAGAATTCGGCACAATTTCGCTTGATTTATACACTTAAGAGGATGATTTATCCCTGTCAAAACAGTTCATACATTTGAAAGATTATATCTATATAATTAAAACATTTTAGAGATGGCATCCCTTTGTCTTTACAAGTACATACATACGAGTGATTTTCTAATCTATTTTTCTTGGTGGCTGAATAACTGTAGTTTTACCAAAACTTCTAAACAAATCTACACTAATAAAATTTGGCACAATATGAATATGAACTAACTATAACAAAAAATAACAACTTAAAAACAACATAGTGAAAATATATACGAAAGTCATTACGTACCTTGAAAGCATAATTCCTAAGTTGGCTTTACCATTGAATAAAAAAATATTGCTTCGACATCGTTCTTATGTATTATATAAGTAAAAAAAACATTAGTTTATCTTTAAAAGTAACGGCAAACTAATTTGTCCGGCAAAAACGTAAATTAAAACTTTAAAACGATAACTTAAACAAAGCACAATTAATAAAATGGCGGATAAGAAAACCGAGGAAAACAAATATTTACAATAAGTGTTGCCAAAAATTAAATTAAATTTTCTAAAATAATTATTCTATTTCATTATTTAATTAAAATATTTTTCCTAAAAAATAAAGAATATTTTTAAAATAAGAATGATAATACTTTGATACTTTTTTTTGTTAAAAATAGGTAATATTTATTATATTATAATCGAAGAAAATAAAATATTTCTTATGCAGAGGTTGTATACCCTTATTTTTGGATCAGCTGTTTGGCTTTCGTTTTCTTCATTTTCGACGAATCTACCACGTCACAATGTTTGTTATAAAAAATTAACTTTCGGATTTTTCATAATGTATTAATTTAGTTTTTTGGTTGGTTGTTACTCTAAAACAACAACTTCGTCTACAAATACTTTATTTCAATTCATTTTTGTATTCTCTTTTTGTTGTTATTTAAGAAAGTGAATTATTCAAGTGAAATTATTTAGACTAAAGATCATTACAATTATTTTTTTTCAAACGTACAAGTAAAAGGATGTTGACAAGAATATCAAAATATCTGAGGTAAGAAAATCTTTTTTTCAAAAAAATATGTTAAATTATCTAAATTCTATCCAATGAAAAATAGTTTCTATTTATTTTAGTACAGTTTTATTCAAAGGCAGCTAGGGCATTAAGGACCCCCAGCAATGAGCCCCTCGCCAAAGAAAATTGACGAGGAAAAAAAAATGGCGTTGAAAACTTCAGAAAGTGTGGGATTGTTTATTTTCTATTTTGGATTTGGGGGCCCCCTGGCACTGCTTATGCCCGCAATGCGAGCATAAGCGGGCCCATAGTTATACACTGGTTTTATTTACTTAATAACTAGCTCAAGTATTCTGGCGATACTTGAGCTTTACGCAGAGAAAAGAGGTTTAATTTCATTTCGACAATTGTCAAAACTTTGATGTAAACAAGGTTGATCAATTTTATTAGTGAAAAAACGGTATTAAATGTGGAAATCAGACCTGAAAAGTAAATACCGTCTAATTTTGAACAACGCCAAGTGAGCAAACTTCCACCAAGGAGTACGGACATCTTGCATTTGGCGGCGGGAAAGGGACTGAGAACGGTTTTTCGAAAATGCCTGTAGATATAGATAGTGCAGTAGTTAATAATTTATAATTATCAATTAACATGTAATTATCATTAATCAACATGTTTACACAAAAATCTTTAAATTTTGTTCTAATAAATATTATAATAAAGGATACCTACAATGAATATTGATTGTTAACAAGATAAGAAGAACAAGATTTTTTTTTACACTACTTACTTGTATTTAGTATATACGAGTATTATTATCATCCCCCACACACGGTTTTTTCAAAACAAATTTACACACACACGGTTTTTTTATAACAAATTTACACACACACGGTTTCTAAGCTCGAACTAATAATGAAATAAACTTGACAATAGTCGGTGGTTATTTTAACATTCAAATTATCAATTTTACTCTTAGGGTTTTATTCATATTTAATGTGATTTTATACGGTAATTGAGTGAGAAAAAGGCAAATAATCATTATTGATTGACACCGGGAATTATTTAAATAATGGCTGCTGCAGCTTTAATAAAAAAAAAAAATTAAATAAAAAAAAGAAAAAGTGTGAGGCTCTCACGCATTAGAAGTGAAGCTTAAGTTCTAGAATGCATTGTGCTCTCTTTCATTTTTATTTTTTGACGAATTTATTATTTCAGGATTAAGAAATGGTTATGGGGAAAGGGGAATTTAATTGAAAAAAAAAAAATATATTGCTACGAAAAGGCAACCACATTTTTTCAAATAAAAATAAATGGTTGTTTTGATTTGCTGTTCTTTAAATAGATAAAAACAATTAATTAGTAAAAATGTTACACTTGGACGAGTCTCGAATCGCAATCTTCATTACACGATTTCACTATAGGAAAAAAACTCACTCTACCGCCGCAAGAAAAAAGAGTCACATTTATTGAGTATAAATTTATAGATATGTACGTAGACTAATAGGTATACTTAAATGATTTAAGAGATTAAGTTGAGTTCACTAAAGATAAAAATAAGAAATGAAAAAAGCTTCAATTATACACTACAATACTCCTCGTTTAACACAAGAACCAAGATTTAACAAAAGAAATTTTGTAATAAAATTAAAACCGGAAGCGTTAAAAACGATCTTTTCACTATTAAAATCCACGGAAGACTGAAGACTGAAGCCTTATGTGTTGTCTATTGTCTATTAGATTGTTTTAATATAAAGACATCTGTTCCCCCCACCTGGTTCCCCTTTCCACTTTTATACGCTTTTCAAGAGAAATGGAAGGATTTCAGAAAAGCAAAGATAAAAAAAAAAAAACACTTTACTTAGTTTAAAAAAAAAATAAAGTAATATTGTTGTTCAAGATTGTCTAGTAAAAAAAAGAGGAGAAAGGTATTTAAACATTAAAATCAAGAGATTTATAGTTTTCTAGGAATCAGCCATTACAAAACCCACTGGTTTGTTTATTTTCTTATACATATTAATAAAAGGGGGTCTATTAGATGTCTTAGTAATTCGAAGAAAAAAAAACATGATATCTTTGTAAATCATAATTATTCGTTATCTTGCATAAAATAAGTACGTCAAGATTATTATATTTTCACAAAAATTATTGAAGGTCTTTTAAGGTTTCTGTACTAAGTACAAAAAGAAACATTATGTAACGGCTCTGTCTGTCCGTTGTCGTCCGTCCATTGTCTTGTTTTAATTCATAAACAACTATAGCTAGAAACATAAAATTTGGAACACAGGTTCATCTCGGATACAACTGGACAGGACACATTTTGGAGTTTCTACTCTTAAGATTTATCTTAAGATGGCGGCCCGGCCAATATGGCGGGTGACTAAAAAACGTTTTTAGTTACCATGGCATGTTTTACATCAATTTAAAGGTCTCGAAGAGTAGAAAAAGAATATGCAACTATTACACCTGATAATTTTAACAAAGTCGTACAGAAACCGGCGATTATCGCCTCACGTACTTACGGGAAGCGCGCCTTAATTGTTTTATTTATGGTTTTATCTTTTGCTTTAGAGCTTACCGAAGGTAACGGAAGCTATGTGGAGAATGAAACATTTTTAGGTCTCCGATTTCAAAAATTCCAAGACAGAAATCCGTTTCAGACATCAGGGATCGTTTTTGGTTCTGTGTTCTGTGTCTGTCTGTCTCTCGATCAATTTTTGCGAACCAACGTATCTTAAAAACTACACGTCCAATTTTAATGTAATTTGAGTGGTAGGTCATGAGTAGCGCATTGTGAGTTCCATATAAATTACAACATTCTGCGCTTATTTTTTTCTCTTCCACATGCTGACAAACATACTTTAATTTATTCCTATAGCATCAAAAGTACTTATCTGATTTGTGTTAAACTTTTTTAGTTTATCGAAAGTAGCCCGCAGATAGCCCCATATTACTTTGAACCGTCTGCGCTCCTTACTTTTCCTTAATTGATACTTTAATTCAAGTAAAGAATCAAAACAGTTTTGACAGATTAAAAAACGTGGGAAACAATTAAACAATAATGGCTTGCAAAGACATAAAATTATTAAAGTATGTGATAGGATGTGAGGAAGCTGTGTGCTACACCAATTGGCAGTCTATTTTAAACGTGGGACCCAATATATAAATATTAAATAGGACAAAATCAAAAGTCAGATTAGTCTCATGCCCTACTTGAGACAGGCCCCCAATTTGCTTCGATACGAACTCATCGAAACCGTATCCAAAAAGCTCTCAAATGTTTCTGCACCGCGGGGGCAGTGGTGATGTACGCTGCCCTTTCTTGAAGCGAATTCTTAACAATATTATGGTTAGTTGGTAAATGTGACGTTTAATTGAATCTTATTATGTTTGCTAAGAGACAATCGTGTTTGCTGAGGGACAATCGTGTTTGCTGTTTGCTGAGGGGCAACGTTATGTTGGGAGATGAAAAGACAGGAGAAAATCTGACGCTCTGCACATTCCTTTGTGTAAGACTGTCTTTCCCGACAAATCATGTTTAAGGATCAACCATTATGCTAACAAGGTAAACAATTTAAATGAATTAAAAGATATTTAAATTTCATTAGAGAGAATGGAAAGTTAGCAATTTAACATCCTTTCATCCTAAAATTATGTTGTTACATTAGGACAAAATTAAGGTTATATTCATTATGTTAGGGCCTCAACATATTATTATATTCCGAGTATATGTTATGTTGACAATTATTATTAAAATAATTTTCAGTACATTTGTGTTTATACGATTTAGCAGAATATTATTATTTATTGAAAGAAATCAGTATTCTGTTTGAAAGTAGAATTGAATGAAAAAATTATATATATTCAAATATATATCTGTATTCAATTATTATGTTTGACATACGTTTTCAATGTCGGTTGCATAAAATGTCACAAATAAAATATATATAATATGATGAATCCAGATTTAACAATGGCGACGAGTAAGGAAAAGAACAAACGCGAATCCAGATTTAACAGAAAAATCTTTCAATAAGTGTTGCTCGTTGATTTTTTACGTATTCCCATTGGAGGAATGGTCGCATGTTTAAAAAATAAAGTAAAATGACAAGATTTATCATTAGAGAGTGGTAGAAAAAAAAAAAAAAAAAAATCTATAAAAATAATCTGACCTCACAGAGAATCGAAATAACAACTTAAATGTGTAAAGATGGTTGAAAAGGACCAATATTGGGCTAATGATTCTCTGTCATATAAAATTATCATTGACCTCATGCCCACCCCTGGCCATCTATTGTAATAGTAGATGGATCTGAAGGTGTGAAATTACACATATAAAACATCAATCCATTTTGATTACCATTTGGTCCGCTTGATGCTCGTTATAATGGTATATCAAATTTAGAACTTTCTATCAGCGAAATATAGTATACTACAATGAATAAACTAAACTATTATATTCTTACTTCCTGGAACGATATTTAAACGTGTTACCGTTATAAAACTTCAGCCCAACTATCATCAAAATATTTTACTATAATAATGAAAACCTAACAAACTCCTGTCAAATCCTAACATCCTGGCACGACATGTAAAAGCGTCTCATTTTTCTTGAAAGGAAATTTATCCTGTCCCCAGAGCCAAAAACAATTTCATGATAAAATGCTTAAGTAAGCACGAAAAAGATAAAATTTTCACTTACTATTAAAACTTCTCTTTGATATATTATTATAATATATCATACACATGAGAAAGTATAAATGTGAGATTGGATCGTTACCCTTATTTTTTCGTTAACTTTAAATAAGTTTAAATTTTTCTTCAGTTTTTACCTTTTAATTTCATGCATGAAAGAATTTACTCTTTTCCCTTGGTTTCTTTTTCAATTATTTTTTTTTCTCAACCATATATTATACGGCCTTGTTTCATGGTAAGTTACAAAGAATTTAGAATTGCAGAACTAAATTTATAATCTTTATTTTATTAGTTAAAACAATTAACATAAAATAAATAGTTTTTTTTTTATTTTTCTTCCTTTTTAAAAAGTATTTATTTTTTTGAGTAGTATTAATGGTCTTATAATTTTAAAGAGGATATAGAATTAAGTTATAAGATAAAAAATTCTTAGGCTACTCTATACATTTATGGAATTAAAAATAAATCAATTTTACATGCCAACATTTTACGTTTCAATTGTACATCGACAGCCCGTATAACAACTTTTACATAGTTATACTCCACCACAAATTGACATGGTTTTTTTTTTTTTTATATTTTCCCCCTATATTTTGTGTTAGTATGTAAATAATAAAAAATACTTGTGGTGTCGAGGGACACCCGGTAGGAACGAAGTTCCTTACGCTTTTTATTAAAAATTAATTATTACAATTGTCATTTTTAAAAATGACATTGACCAAGAACAGAATTTTGACAGTGAAAGTAAATGATTTTTTTTTTTTTAATTATAAATTACAGTTCCAAAATTAGTATACAATACTACCTAATTATACATTGTGGAGTTAGAAAAGAGACAACATTAAAACTAAGTAATTTTTTGTACTAGCGGAGTTAAGGAAAAATTAAATTAAAAGCTTTTGGAACGAAGTTCCTTATGGCACGTTCTGGAGCCCGGGAGTGAATTCGAAAAAAACGACCAAAATGATTGTCACAAAATCACCGTCACGCAAAATCCGTCACGAAATCTACCAATGGCGATAACTTGTGTAAAAGTTGACCAATTTAGTTGAAATTTGGTACACCATGTTCATTTTACCAATGCCCAGGCTAAGTTCGTTGGACAACGTTATCCGCCCAAGCAACGCGCGCAACGCTCGATTAAACGTAAGCTTTAAATTTAAAATTGGAATTTGTGGACAGGAAGGTCGTTTAGGTCCGCTTTAATAATTTTAGCGATCTTTATCACATGATTGCAGTGTCGGTGATTGTTTTACTAAAAAAATGTATTTATAAAAGTTTTTTGTCTAATTAAATAGATGAAGTTCGAATTTTTTATTGACCTAAAATTCCAATTTTAAATTTGAAGCTTACGTTTACGCGAGCGTTGCGCGTGAACGCTTGGGCGGATAAAGTTTTGTAACGAACTTAGCCTTGGCGTTGGTAAAATGAATATGTGTACCAAATTTTAACAAACTTGGCCATCTTTTACTCAAGTTATCGTCATCGGTAGATTTCGTGACGGATTTTGCGTGACGGCGATTTTATTATCGGTTATTCTTGTGACGTTGATTTTGGTCGTTTTTTTCGGATTTACTCCAGGGCTCCAGAACGTGTCACAAGGAACTTCGTTCCAATAACGTTTTTAATAACTGATCTTATAATCTATTTTTTTTTTCCTGTATTCTTTACCTTAATTGTTTCTATGTGCAAAATTTGGGGAAGATACGGGAAGTGGTTCAAAATAGAGGTAATAGGTGAAAAGCAAAGTAATATAAGACCAGTGAAAATGGTTAAAGTTATAAAAGATAAATAATAAATTTGTTAACTGTTCCTTAAAAAAAAAAAAAAAAAAAAATGTAAACAATATGTAATGTTTATTATATTGAAATAAATTTCTTCTATTCTATTTTATACATGCCTATTTCAATTGTACATTAGTCGATGTACCTATATAAAGTTTAATTAAAACCGTTTCGTTAGAACGTAATATATCGGTAAAAATGTTGAAATCTAGTTTTAACAATCTATATTCATTATTATCTATACCTTCATAGCGGTGTCGCTGATGGTTTTATTAAAAAAATTGTTTGTGTTAAGAATGTTCGTCTCATCGAGTAGGTGATGATAAAATCATTTCTTTAATTTTTATTACCCGTTCTGAAATCCAAATTTTACATTTTAAGATTATGAGAGTTACGCATGAACTCTTGGACGGATAACGATGTCCACGAACTTGGCCTGAGAATTATTAAAAGGAACATGTATACCAAATTTCAACTAAATCGGTTAACTTTTACTCTATTTATCGTTGGAATCGTAAATGTAACTGACAGACAGAAAGAAGACAAGCATATTTTGTTGAATGGAAGAAGCTCGCTAATGCTCGCTTCAACAAAGTAAAATTTAACATTGTATTTAAACTTTCAACCAATTTTAATATTTGTATTCAATTTCTAACCATATAAGGGGAATATGAGAGAAGGAAAAGGAAACCAAAGTGAAATTGAACTTTCCAGGGAAATTAACATGAGCACTATCCAGTTTCATAATTATACGGCTTTAAACTTGATTCCTTAATTAAGTTTAAGAAATTACGACACAAATTAGATACTATCTTAAGCACGAAGCTGATAAAGTTTAAGTAAGTAATTTAAACCTTAACAGTGTTTCAATATTGGATACGTTATGAATACGAACAAAAATTTGACTTAGTTAAAAGTCGAAATTAGTAAGTCTAATGAGATTTGTTTTGTGTTGGTACAGATGCGAAATTCAAGCAGAGCTAATTAGAGAATTACATTGACAGTTTTAATTGAAATGTAGCTTTTGGAATGTAACTATGGCAGTATTATTTGGTTCTATTTGCTATTCTTAATGTTATGTGAATACTCTGTAAGTAGAGGAGGGCTTTAACTCTATTCGAATCAATGGAGTTTGAATAAAACTTCAAATCTTCAAATAATAGCAATGAGAAAAGAAAGAAGAAGAAGAAAAAAAAAAAAAAAAAAAACCATCGGAATTAGGTAGAATTCGAATATATATGAAAAAGTCAGCAATAATAAAATTGAAAGAAATTTCCATCAGATAAAGAAAAAAAAAAGGAGCTGGTATACACAAGAGGGTGGGTACAAGGTTCGAAGTTCGAAGGTAGACTGTGACTTTACTGTACGGCGTACGGCTAGAGGGCATAGTTGTCGCACGGTATACCTTAAACCCCAATAAATTACATAATATCATTTTTTAAATTACATATTCATTTTTTGTGAGGTTATTGAGTTAACATTAAAGGTGAAGTAAAACAACAAAGAACTCAGAATTATCCTTATTGTAAAACCTTTTACATATTGATGTGAACACTGAACACTCGTGTTATTTTATATTTTATTTACAGATTAAAAACTAACTGTAGGAAAAATTGAATGTGCAACTCGAGCTTAAAGTGTCTTTGCTGCACTCAAGAAACCTTTCAGTCCTCGCCTTCGGCTCGTGCGTAAATATTTTTCTCGAGTGCAGCAAAGTGCCACTTTCCCCACTAGTTGTACAAATATCTATTATCGATAGAGAATCATGAATTTATTATAGAAATTTCATTAAAATCTTCCAGGTAGTTTAGGCTTTTGCACTGAGGGCAGATAAGATATTTTTTCAAAAACATTTTTTCTGAACTAAGAGACCTTAAAAAATGTAAAAAAAGTCTCAAAATTGAATTCTGGCGTCATTACAATAAATTCGACAATCTTTCCCTAAAAATATATACTACGTATTAACAGAAAGTTACAGTAGTCGAACAACTAGACTTAGTGCGTTGACAGCGTGGGAAAATAAGTGACACACAGATTGGCCAACCTCTCTGGGGGAAAAAATAAAGCCACTCGGTCTGTGAGTAGGGGTGGGGCAGCGTTTATCCAGATGGCCTCTCCCCTCCACTAGAAACATTTATCTTTGCCTAGTTGGCCCGACCTTTTGTCCGGAAAATCTCAAGCTCTCATTGGCTCGTCCCCCCATTTGCTATTTTTTCCCCCGCTGTCAACGCACTAAGTCTAGTTGTTCGACTACTGTAAAAGAAAATGCAAAGTTTTTAAAAGTATAAATATCTTGCATCTTTTTTAAAGAAATATAAGAAAGGCTCCGTTTAAGTTTAAGTTATTTAAGATCCTTGCAAAAGGTACGTTGGCCAAGAAAGTTTCACGTAATCCCGAAAGGAAAACTATAAACGTAGTACATGTGATGTCTGGTTCTTGAATTTCTCACGTTCACAGGTTTCTACTCCAACTATTTCCGTGATGGTTAAGAACGATCAATTATTTAAGTTGTATGAAACTTCCCTCTCCTAAAAAGAAAGTTGATAAATAAACTATTAGTTGAAGAAAGCAGTGGTGCAAGTGGCCTTTCGTTTGAAAAACACATGTTTTAGTAATACTACAATCTAACTGACTAACTCCGTGGTGTAACAGCCAGTGAAGGATAGGCCTAGGCCCTCCACGTTGTGCAACAGCCAGTGTAGCCCTAGGCCTAGGCCTGCCAAAGAGGACCTAATAAAACTAAGTAATATAGACGCACTGCATCTATATTACTGTGCCTATTGCTATACGCACATTGACGTATGAAATGGATGACACATGTTTAGTGCGTCACTTTATACTACAAACTGCTGGTTCTTATTGATGTCAGTTCAGTAAATTTGACGCATTAATATTCTGCAAGATAGTTGGGAAACTAAAGCTCGAGTTGCAGATCAATGATGATCTAAAAAAAACTAAGCATTCTTTAGCGAAACACTGATAAAATTGATTAATTCGTCCATAATTCGCAGACTGTTATTTTCTGAAAATCTCAAGAAAATAAGTAATTTTGCTTTCTAGCTTACAAAAATTAACGAAAGATAGTTTATATGATGCAGATAGGATCTTTTGATCTACGATTGCTTCCAAACTGTTTAAGGAAACGGAACTCTGATCATTCTGAAGAACGATTTTTTTATGAATTTGATAATTCCTTGAGAAAAGACTTTTGACAGCAGGGAAGACTTTTGACCTTGCATCTATCTGCCAGGCTGTCCCTCAATATCTTTCAAACTACCATATCTTAAAATCTACTCATCCGATTTTAAAGAAATTTAAATGTTAGGTCATAATTACCACCGTATTAATTTCAACTTTCTCCCAGTTTTTTCTCTTTCACATGCGCGTTAACTTTTGTTAATGGTGTGTTTTGTTAATATGTTATGCCACTGGGAATCGAATCACGTCCAACCAACTACACTTTCAATTCCCAGTTGGATCTTGTAATTTTTATACTCATTTAATTATTTGTCCAATTGTAGGTCTAATGGGGGACGAGGAATTTTTTAATTATGTTTAATGAACAAAGATCTACATCAAATGTTCATTTAATTTTTGAAAATTATCATGTGTATTTTGTATATATATTTTCTTGAGAGAGAGATTGGCCCAATTTATAAACATATAGGTAAGAATAGATCAATACTGAACCTCAATGGTCCAGGAATAGAAATTATAAATATTGATGCGGTTTCAACATTGATAGAACATTGATAACGTTTAGGCATTGTAAGGCCCTAGCACACTAAGCTACTCTACCTCCTATTCGATTAACTATGGATCAAATAGCTTTCTCTTAGATGACAAAATGAATTTGAATAAATCATATTTCATTCGTTAGCTGTCATGACTAAAATAAACTCAAACTTATTTATACAGATTTTTCATTGATGCTAAAAGTGAGAAATCTAAATTGTTGTTTTACAGACGCGAAGTTTCAAAACATTTATTTTCTTCTTGAATGACGTCGTTGTCAATGGTTTTGTACTTCAGGCAGAGGAGTTTGGTTTGCCTTTCAATGAGAAGGTACTTTCATATTTATGGTGTGACCTGTTGGTCTTTTTCCTTTAAACAAATACTTGTTGGTTTAATTTCTTTAAACACAGACTTGTTGGTTTATATTTCTTTAAATACAGACTTCTGGATTGCTTTCTTTAAAGAAATACTTGTTGGATTGCTTTCTTTTAACAAAGACTTGTTGGTGTCATTTCTTTAAACACAGACATGTTGGTTTATATTTCTTTAAATACAGACTTCTGGATTGCTTTCTTTAAAGAAATACTTGTTGGATTGCTTTCTTTTAACAAAGACTTGTTGGCTTCATTTCTTTAAACACAGACATGTTGGTTTATATTTCTTTAAATACAGACTTCTGGATTGCTTTCTTTAAAGAAATACTTGTTGGATTGCTTTCTTTAAACACAGACTTGTTGGTTTATATTTCTTTAAATACAGACATGTTGGTTTATATTTCTTTAAATACAGACTTCTGGATTGCTTTCTTTAAAGAAATACTTGTTGGATTGCTTTCTTTTAACAAAGACTTGTTGGTGTCATTTCTTTAAATAAAGACTTCTTAGATTGCTATCTTAAAAAACAGACTTGTTGGCTTCATTTCTTTAAACACAGACATGTTGGATTGCTTTCTTTAAACACGGACTTTTCAAAAGTACTCATCTAATTTTTTTGATTTTTCTTTTCATTTGGTTAATTTTAACGGTTTGCTTATTCTTTGTTTATTGCTATTTTGTCACTTTTATTCATGGACTAGGACGCGAGGAAGGGTACCTTTCAACGTAGCCCTAGAAATTGATTCTTTCCTGCTGAATTAGAGGTAAGTGGATCGAGACTCGTCCTAGTAAAAGCTTTTTTTTATCAACTGCCGACTTATGCCGGAAGTTGATTTATACCTGTAACAAAATCGATCATTTAGACGAGTCTTCAAACTCAAACTTCGTTACATGTAATTTCTTTAATTTAACTTCTATAATCTTTCACTTGGACAACTCTCAACATAAATCTTCGTTTTATACAAACCAATTAACGCCAAAAGAAGTTTCACTTAAAAACTATTGATTCTATCGATGTGTAATGTAAACTACACGCCTTTCGTAAATCTTATACTGATGTAGTTGGAAACGGGAAGGATTGTATAACCCTATACCCTGTAGTACTCTAAAATATTCACCAGGATCTGAATTTTAAAAAGGTAATCATAAATACGTTGGATGAAAATAATGCTAATAAATAAGACTTTTATAGCATGGCTTAGAATCTAAAATGGAAGGAAGTAAGTAACGACATCATAAATATCCAACCAATAAAATCTACTCTGTAAAGTAGACAAACAAATATACTCAAATAAAATATTTCCCTAGAGTTTATCTTTTATTATTACTACTGTTTTTTTTGCTTATTTTGGTAGTATACATTTTATTTCTTTCCTATACATAACTTAACGTATTTTTTATATATAGCTTTAAAGTTATAATATTTAGAGTAAGCTAAATAGAAATGTACCATTGTAATCAGTAATTATTTTTATGATAGCAAGATATATTCATATTAGCACGGTGACATTGACAGATGGATTAACCACAANATTGGCGGCCATCTTACCCCCCTAAAAATTATAACAAAACGCAAAAAAATGCCCCCCCATCGCTAGCCCAAGAGGACAGGTCGTAAAAATAAGGCAAAGACACAAAATATGCGTCTCTGTGGTCCAATGATATTTCCGGGAGTTAATATAAAAAACTAAATTTTTAAAAATTTTAGGGTGCCGTAACTAGGTGGCCCCAAAATTTTTGTTATTTGAAAAATCGATGTTGGGTTCATTTTAAAAGTATTTAAATTTTTATTCATAAAAATATATCGTGTTTCCAAAATAGCGGCCATTTTACCCCTAAAAGAATTCAATAAGTGCATACGGNACATGGCCGTATACCGAACTACGGATTGACAGCGTACTTTTTATTGGCTATTTTATAGTCATTTCTGTCAAAAAACAAGAAAAGAGAATGAAAACATCAATAATTGTGTCACTTTGTTTTGGTTTTTAGCATTTGATTCATAACAACATATCCTAACAATTATATCAACAACAATTTTGAGTGGATATATATCAAACTTAGACCATGTATATACCTAGACACGCCCTGTCACTCAATTAGTGAAACCAACATCTTCCTTGGGCTATGACGTCACGAACGGGCAATAACTGCCAGTTTACGTTTATTATGTTGATAAATACTTACAGAAAAAAAGAATTACCACTTCCACGTTTTCGTCTCTCCGTACCATTTAACGCACTACAAAGACTGCACCATATTTTTAGACTTAAAAAGCAGAATAAATAAAAAAAAAAANCCAATAGGACAGGTCCTAAAAATAAGGCAAAGACACAAAAATATGCGTCTCTGTGGTTCAATGATATTTCCGGGAGTTGATATAAAAAAGTAAATTTTTAAAAATTTTAGGGGGGCGTAACTAGGGAGCCACAAAATTTTTATTATTTGAAAAATCGCAGTTGGGCATCATTTGAAAGGTATTGAAATTTGGTTCACAAAAATATATTTTGTTTCCAATTGGTGGCCATCTTACCCCCCTAAAAATTATAACAAAACGCAAAAAAATGCCCCCCCATCGCTAGCCCAAGAGGACAGGTCGTAAAAATAAGGCAAAGACACAAAATATGCGTCTCTGTGGTCCAATGATATTTCCGG
>KZ651479.1:151478-168685 GCA_001010745.2 Gerris buenoi | reverse complement strand
GAGACAAAAGCTCGTCGAAGAAGTGCGCGGCGAGAAGTCTTTTATTTTCGAACCTCTCCTCGAGAGCGTTCCAAGCCGAGGGAAAATGCTCGGCAGACAGAGGGAAACTACTTATAATTTTAAGGGCTTCGGGTTCTAAATAGGTGCGTAAGTAGTGGTACTTCTGTGCATTCGAGAGTTGATTGTTAGAAGATATAACTGCTTTAAAAATATCTCGGAATTCAGGCCAGTCACTGATTTTCCCCGAAAAGGCTTTTATTTGAATACGGGGCAACTGTGTCTGAACTTCAGTTGGCTGAATTCGTCTGGGGCTTCGTGGAATGGTAGGCTCGGGATCGGGAGTATTGAGTTTCTCGTAAGCTATTAAAACTGCTCCATATAAATCGTCGAAGGACGAAAGTGCCTGATAATTCGGAACAGCTTCTTCGTCCTGTTCCATTATCAAATCATTTATTTTATCCACAGTGAAATAAAACTGGGAGCGGGTCTCGGCAATAGTTTGATATCGAATAAGAAAATTATTCTTAGCAGCTTCACTTCCCTCAATTTGGGGTATTAGGTCGTAAATCAGTTGTAAGCGGCGAAAATAATCATTTTTCTTCCCCTCGAGTTGTCTTAATTGCCTACTATTGGCGTCCATTGTAAAAAGAAAATATCAAAAAACTGTCGAGAATTAAAAAACAAAAACTAATTCAGAAGTAAATAAAAAAAAAAAAAATAAAAAAAAAAATAACCCTTGTTTGTTTACCCTGATTTTTCTGAAACATATGTTTGTTTAAGTTGCTATATTTTTAAAATGTTTGGGTAGTAGGTGCTATACACACAAATGCCAAATTTAAAAGTGATCGGACGAAAGGCGTAGCCTTGAGAGCAGGCGACAGACACACACAGCATAGTAAACATTATTATAAATTTCAATAATATAGTTAACTGTAAACATTAACCTTATAATTTTGAAATGAATAACTTTAGTAAGTATACTAAGCATTTTTATATGTATAATATGAACAATGGTAAAGTAATCATTATAATTTAGATAATATAGGTAATAGTAAAGTAACATTATCATTTATTGTCCAGCAGTAGCGTGCAAAAAAGTGTCTGACTAACAGCAAGCTAGTTTTGTGTATAAGTAAGTGTTTTGGTGCCTTCTAAGAATATGTGAATGGCTATGTTCGTCTGCGGGACATAGCTTGGCAATAGGCATTTTAATCAAACAAACCGGTGAAGAGCGGCCATGTCCCGTCCTTTATAGTGGATAATGAGATTTTCATGATCATATGTACGACATTATTATTAGTAGACCATAGTTCAAGATCATAGTAGTTTGTCACTTAATAGGTGACCTCTTTGAATTAATATTTTAATAACTAACTAACCCATTATGACAAACTATTATCAACTTGAGTTTTAGTCTACTAAATTATTTCGTACTCAGAATCACGAAAATCACAACGTCCACCATATAGGGCGTCCATAGCCACTCTAACATGACCACTCTCCACCGGTTTGTTTTTTCAAATACCTATTGCCAAGCCATGTCCTGCAGACAACCTTAGCCAACAACATAATATTCTTTAAAAAAGGCACCTAAAGATTAACTTATACACAAAATTCTTGCTTGTTATAGGTCAAACACTTTTTTGCACGCTATCTCCTGGACTATTAGATATGAATAATTTTAAGTGAGCCTAGGATTATAATGTAGATAACTTTAATAAATGTATAGTAAACATAAATATGCAGATAATAATAATATGAATACTAGCATAGCAAACATTATAAATTTAGGTAATATCAATAATAGTATTGTAGATATTGTAGTTTAGCTAGTTGAATTAACTCTAGAATCATATTTATCTATATTATTAAACAATTTTTGTAAACAAACGAGTTCAGTGAGAGTGCTATACAAAACCTGTGAGAAAGAGAGCGATAGGAGAAAGGGGGGTAGTCCGGGGAGAAAAGAGGGATCTTAAGAGTGACATACTAAACTGTGTGTAGACAGAGTGAGGGAGATTAGGGGGGTAAGGAGAACTTGAGAGTAGGTATATAAGAAAGTCAGAGAGAAAAGGAAAGGGGTAGTAGTGCGCATACCCCCACTACACAAAATTGGTATTACTATTGTTATACAATATACTATTGAAATAAATGTTAGTTAATAATTTAAACATTTTTTTTTTTAGAATGCTCTCCACAATCCACAAATGGGGGCGTCGCAGAAGTGAGTTTGGAGACAATCACTATTTGTTGCGGTCTCACTTACCTTCAAAACAAATTCCTTCTACAATTTTGCTAACGCTTTGCGATTCCGATTAGGGTGATACTTTTAATTGCTCTATTTTACATAGGACGATTAAGCAATCTTTAGAGATCAGAATTCCTTCATCCATGCTAAAAGAATAAACAGCAAGCATGATCAAAGAAGTAGGTTGTTTTAACTAAGAAAAAAGGTTGTAACAACTACAGTAGGCGCCGGTATGAATGGTGAATCAGAATGGTCTAAACATTCTGGATAAACTCTGATTCCAAAACGTGCATAAGTAACTTCACTTCAGTTGCTGCCTGCTTCCGCTTTGTCTACACCCCGCGCTTTAACTACACTTCAATTCATTACCTGTTTCCGGATTCTAAACCTGAATTAGTACCTTTCACACTGGCTGTACCCTTAAAGAGGTACCTTAGGCCTTAGACGACCTGATAACCTGAGATGGTATGGGCCACGTTCACTGGTCTTGTGAACCGCATTCCTGGTCACATTTTGGCGGATAAACTAGACAGGGCAGTCGGATGGGAATTCCATCCGACTTAGGGTTTAAAGGTCGGGATGCACCAGGCATCCACCACTTTATCCTGCNGATTGGAGGGGTAAGGGAGAACTTGAAAGTAGTTATATAGGAAACTCAGAGCGACAAGGAAAGGAATAGTAGTGCGGCTACCCCCACCCCACTACCTAAGCCGCTGTTCTATAATATACTCACTCATCTTCACCTCAACCTTCTCATTCCATAACTATACTATGCACACACCTTGCAAAAAAGATCGCTAAAGCAGTCTTTCTCAGGAATTGTTAATCAATCAAAGTCAATTAATTCGTTAGCTACCTCTAGTAATATGCACTTTACGCCTAAGTGCATGTTCTCTTCTTATTACCCACATTTTCACTTAGCTTTATCCAAACTTTTCACTTTAATGTCAGTATTTTTAATGCCTAACGCGTGAGGGATTCTATACAGACTACATTTGCGAGTCACTTACTCGAAGCTACAAGTAATTGACAAGGAAAATGGGAGCCCCCCTGTCACCTATCAGTATAATCGCGGTAAAGAACTTTCTGTTGTGTCATGGATTAGTAAAGCTGTGTCCAGACTGCTTAACCAAACATGGGAAACGAACCGAACACAGATCTCTGCTCTGCGCATGCCCAGTTTAAAGTGTGCCTGCGCTCCTCACTCTGGGCATGCGCAGAGACCAATGCTCGGCTCGATTCCCCTATTCGATTAGGTATTCGGACACGGCTTAACTTTCATTCCTCTAAAAGGGAGAAAAGTTCATTTTTTCTCCTTTCTGGAGGTAAAGATCATAAGTTCTGAAGGTACCCTATAATTTTGAGTATGATAATCGTGTATGATTTAGTCATAGGGAAAGTGATAAGACGCAATCAAATATTGTAAAGTGGCGTTTAGTGATACCAATAGTGAATCTGTTGTAAAGTTGATAAGATAATACCTGTTGGAGGTTTAAGATGACGACGTATGTAAGCGATGAGCCTAGCTGAGAAGGATCTGTGACGAGGTGGAGGTGGGGGTACTCCTTCCTGCTGCCCTTGCTGAACAGCTGGACCCTTCCTCCTCTCTCTTCCATAGCTCTGACCCACTACGCTGTACATCCTCCATACCTGAACATAAATAAATACATCAAATTAGTTCCANCTACAAAAAAAAAAAAAAAAAAAAAAAAAAAAAAAAAAAAAAAAAAAAAAAAAAAAAAAAAAAAAAAAAAAAAAAAAAAAACTATTTTTGTAAGCAATTTAATGTAGAATTTGAGGCTATTGTGCCATGGATTCGAGGTGGAAAGAATATTAATCGTGGCTGTTGTACCACAAATTAGGTGTGGTTAAATTGCAATGTCTATAGCTGTTGCACCACGGATTAGTTGGGGTTGAAGCGCAAATCCATATCCATAGCTGTTGCACCGGATAGTTAGAGTTAGTTATAAAGTTTTGTGCCATGGCCATAATTAATATTCATAGCTCTTGCGGCTCGGATTAGAGGTGGTAGTTAGAGATGGTTTTAAAGTGTAGTATCCATGGATGTTATGTCATGGATTAATGGTAGCAGTTAGCAGTTATAGGTGGTTTTAATGTGTTTTAATGTTTTTATGTGTTTTATGTGTTTTTTTTTATGTGTTTTAATGTTTTAATTCGTAAAATTTGATATGAATTATAAAGCGTGATATCCATATCTGTTGGGTCACAGATTAGATGTATGTCGTGTATAGTTTAGTATTTGTGGTTGTTACAATACAAAACGAATTAGAGATGGGCAGATGGAATCAACAAAATAAATTAAAGAAAATCTTAAAAGGAACTTATTTAAAATACTCAATAATAAACTTCACATTACCATTACCTATTATTTTTTTATACAATTATGCAATTTAGTATACTTATATAACATATGGTTAGACTTCAAAAAATTAAATAAAGCAATAAACGTAAATACGTATAAATATAATTTAAGAAATTAATATCTTCAAATTATATGATTAGAAAAGCAAAAATAAATCACCTGACTATAACATATTATTACTTTACTTATAAGAATAATAATAAAGCCTTTATTATTCCTTTAACAGTTAACACTCTACTTATAGCTTAATAATTAAAGTACAAAAACAATATAGGATTATCAAAAGCTAAGAAGGAATGTTGACAGAGGTTCAATCTAGTGATAAAAGAGTGAAGCTGTTAGTTACGCCAGTCTACCGCTAGATCTCTCCGACGTCGTTTAAAACCACCTCATCATTTACTCCAAACTCTAATCTCGCTGGCCCTAATTTATATAAAATGTTTCACGGCGCCCCCTAATTCTATTTTAATGAAATTATTTCATTTCCCAGGCCGGGTAGCTGTTGAAATAAAAAGGAAATTAAATGCGGACTGTGGAAAACTTGAGGCTTTAACTTTAAACAAATTTTCCATCTTCACTTTATTTTGTTGGGTGTTTTTTTATACACAGCTTTAACAGGTCTCCCCTCTTGTACAACAGCAAATTAATTTAGCAATTACAATTAATTTTTTGTCACACTTTTTAACAAGTGTTTGTTGGATTATATTGTAGTTTGAATTAAGTCATTTTAAAAATATTTTTATCTGTATGTAAAATCTAAATGTTACTCATTCGCTGATTCATTAATTCATCAAGATATCTCTGCAACCACTGTATCTATGACAATGTAATTTTTTAAAAATATAGTTACCATTTTAAAAATCCATTAATGAAGCTATTTAAATGGAACATTTGAAATGATAATTAAGAAAAATAATTCTGCTCTTTCCAGAAATTAAACTGTTAAAACTACTTCTTCAACAGTCGTAATCAATCAATAATTGGGGAATCTCTGATCTGAAACGGATTTCTGCCTGAATTTTTAAAAACGAAGACATAACCAATTGTCGTTCTTCGGAACGACCACATTACAAAAATGCATATAAATGAGTTTATTTTATGTTATTGTAATAAATAGTATAAATATTATAGCTAGAAAAACAACTTTTTAATGGCCGCCATCTTGTTACGGTTGAGCAGACTATACTCGTTAAACTCATTCTATTTGGCAAATTGTCTCCGGACCTATATTGTGTCTGCTAAAAGCACACATACTAGCAAATTTATTTTTATGTAAATTTGTGCTTTTGTTTCAACCTAATCACCATTAACCTCCCTACACCATTTTGTAATGAGATATTGGAAGTGAGTGGGGGATTGTGATAATAATCTTTTAGAATTTACAGAATAAAACAAACTGCTTAATCAAGTTCTAGTAAGTTAGTTAGTTTAAACACATTTCAGGCCAAGGTTAGTTTTCAATTGCCCCTGAAATTTTGATTTTCTATGATGGGTCATAAAATTATTATCTACCCAAAAGATAAGGACATTTGAAGGGTACACGGGAAAAAGGATGAGAGTCAAATTTTTTTGTATTTTAAGAAAAATGGAAAACAAAGTTTATAGACTCATGTAAAAGCTATTAGAGGTGTTACAATTAAAGACACATTTGGGTAGGTTTTAATAGTTTCTTTTAAATGAGGATTGTAGTACTGATAGTACAAGCCTTGAGCTACAAGATGGTGTTCCTAACTCAATTTTTACAAAAATGTGACTCTCATCCTTTTTCCCGTGTACCCTTCATTTTTAATTATTTCATGGGAAAATACAGTACACTACTGAAAAAAAGATAGTGGCAATAACTTAAGTTGGTTTGATATGCCAAAAGAACCTGAGATTCCACTAAGGTTAATAATTTCATGTGCATAGTATTAGTCCTAGAATGCGCTGTATAGGGTGGGCAAAAAAAACCGCACTTTTTTGAACACCTATAGCTCAGCTTCTGTAGTAGATAGAGATTTGGAGTTTACGGGGTCAGAAAACTACATTCTTATACTTTAAATTTAATATCTAAAACTTTAAAAACGAGTGGGTGAAAGCAACGCAATGACGGTTTGAAATAGGGTCTTTAAAAAAGTCGTTGTCCGGGTAGTTATCTTGTTTGGTATTACAGTTTTGATAGAATAAATTACCATATGGTGGAAGGGGGGGTTCTTTGTAGGTAAGTGGGAGAAGTCCCTCAGTGTTAAAACAAACATTCAAGATGGGTTAAGCACAATTTTGCCTGTCTACAAGTCTGGGCAAGTATTGAATTGTTTGCAAGGAGTGATGGAGCGGGGTAACATCTTGCATAAAAGTGCAATTTAGCATTATTTTAATATCTGGCAAAATTGTGCTTTACCCATCTTCAATGTTTTTTATAAAGGGACTTCTCCCACTAACCTACAAATAACTCCCCCCCCCTCCACTATATGGTAATTTATTCTATCTAAAGTATAATATTAGACAAGATCACTACCCGGACAACGACTTTTTTAAAGACCCTATTTCAAACCGTCATTGCGTGGCTTTCACCTAGTCGTTTTTAAAGTTATAGACGTGAAATTTAAAGTAGAAGAATGTAGTTTTCAGACCCTGAAAACCCCATATCTCTATCTACTACAGAAGCTGAGCTATTAGTGTTAAAAAAAAGTGCAGTTTTTTTGGCCCACCCTGTACATAAGCTTGTTCCATGTTTAAAAACTTTTTATGCTGATGCTTTAAAAATTCACTTTATAAGAGCATTACATCATAAATTGAAAGCATGAAAAGACATTGATTTGTTCAATGATATGAGCAATTTGACAAGAAAGAGACATTGCTTCTTTAAGCTGTAATAAGTTTAAAAATGAAACGTTGCATTCAAATTATTATCTGCATTCAGTTGTAACAAGTTTGCCTGACATAACATATATTCATATCAGATTTTGGACATTCAACTGTTTGTCATATTAACCCGTCTATGTTGATACGGATTCAATACTGTTCGCTTGGTTTGACTCATCTACATATTTACTAGAATTTGAAAAACAAAAAAACAATCTCAGTGGATTTGATCCATATGACTGTGAAATAAAGCATGTATCTGTCACTTCAATTGAAGGAAATACATGAGAGCTGTTACTTTCTTGACAGACCCATCATTATTCTCACATCTCTTTTAAAAGTTAATAAATTTGAAAAATTTACTAACTTTTGTTTGCTACGATCGTTTTTTACTTTTTCTCACTACTAACAGTAGGAAAAGTATTGTTTTCACCAAAAAAATATTTTTCGAGATTTCAACGGAATTATCCGTTTTAGGTGTATTTAAGACATCCTGAGTGGTTTTCAGCATGACGTATGTATGTGTGTGTGTATGTGTGTTATCATCGTAGCGCCCAAGGTATTTAACCTAGAGAGTAGAAACTCGGCAGAAAAATCAGTCCTAACCTGTAGTTGTGCCGCGCGGAAAATCAACTTTTTCCGCCATCTTGAACCCAGTTTCCTTAGTCAGCAAAAATTAAAAAAAATCGTAATAAATCGAAAATGGTCCTGGTCGAGTTGAAATTTGGCACGTATGTACCTCTCTGTATGACAAACAAGCCCGCAAAATTTCATTTTGATATTGGCCGCTATTTTGAAGAAAAAATATTTTTGAATTTTTAAACTTTGACGGTTAGTAATACTACAATTACATATAGGTTTTTGACTTATACCTAGCATATCATTGGAACTGGAACAAATTATGGAACAAGTTTAAAAAAAAAACCGATGAAATTCCATTTATTAGTTTAAAATTTATAAGCGAATATAATTATTACTTTTCCTCACTACTAATAGTAGGAAAAGTATTGTTTTCACCAAAATTTTTTTTTTCGAGATTTCAACGGAATTATCCGTTTCAGGTGTTTTTAAGACCTCTTGAGTGGTTTTCAGCATGACGTGTGTATGTGTGTATGTGTGTATGTGTGTATGTGTGTTATCATCGTAGCGCCCAAGGTGTTTAACCTAGAGAGTTGAAACTTTGCCAAAAAATCAGTCCTAACCTGTAGTTGTGCCGCCCGGAAAATCAACTTTTTCCGCCATCTTGAACCCAGTTTGCTTAGTTAGCAAAAATTAAAAAAAATCGTAATAAATCGAAAATAGTTCTGATCGAGTTGAAATTTGGCACGAATGTACCTCTCTGTATGACAAACAACCCCGCCAAATTTCATTTTGATATTGGCCGCCATTTTGAAGTTATAAATTTTTGAATTTTTAAACTTTGACGGTTAATAATACTGAAATTATATATAGGTTTTTGACTTATAGCATATCGTTGGAACCGGAAAAAATTAAGGAACAAATATAAAAAAAAACCGATGAAATTCTATTAATTAGTTTAAAAGTTATAAGTGAATATAATTATTTATTAGTGCGATAATTTTGATGACGTCAAAGTTTGTTTACATCTGTCAAAATACCGCCAAACTTCAAATAATTAAATAAAATATAGGTATTAAAAATAAGGTTTTTTTTTTAAAGAATGATAATAAATCAGTTAGTTTAGAACGGTCACCCATCCAAGTACTGACCACGTCCAATGCTGCTCCCTCCAGCTGCGAAGCAGCAGGAGAGGCCACTTTAGTGGCCTCTGAAGTGAGGAAAAGTTCCGAGGTACCACGTACCCGATTTTTTTTGTTTTTAATCAATTTTGCCGGTTTGAAAAAAAAAAAAAACCGCAACGAACTTAAAACAAGCATACAAATATTTTGAGGATATTCCATTTATAATAAGTAAATTTCCGAATAAGATTGATTGAGTAAAGTTACCAAGATAAGCAGTAGTAGTAGAGTCTAATAATAGGATGAACCACTTGTTCGAACCTTGCAATTAGGCCCTTTTTACGCCCCGTGGTGGAGAGTTCCAGCTACTTCACACTTCACACTTCACACATACATTTATACATTGTACCGCCAAAGCGAATATGGTGTGGTCATTAGTAAGCTATATAAGCGTGCGTCAAAGCGTGGGGGAAGAGTTTCCCATAGGGGGTGCCCCTCGCCCTGCTCCGTCCTCAAGCCATAAATACAAATCACATCATCATGACACGGATCGGACCCACATCAGAGTGGGGGAATAGTGCCCCATAGGGGGTGTCCCTCGCCATGCACCGTTCGTGATTCATTGGTGCAATTCAGAGTATCATGGCACGGGATCGAACCCACGACCTCAAGTTGCCTCGACTTATTGATAGCTGTGTGAGCGCCTTAAGACCCTCGGTGACCCTGGCTCCCCAAGTTACCTAGATAATTGCATACATACCTATATATTTCATAAAAACATTTTAAAGCTTTATTAACCAATTGACAGTCATAGAATAACTATTTTTACTAACTATTTATCTAATTTTTTTTTAGACCCTACTATCAATAAAAATTACATACAAAGAATCAAATCTTACTACTTACAAATTAATAATATTATTGCTAGATGCTGCACTCTAGGCATTGTGTTACCTCTTTTGTGTTAACCTAGTGCGCAGCATGTAGAGACAGCTTCCTGTTAAACACGCTTTTTTGGTAGGTACATGAAATTCCAGCACTTTTTAGCAGAATTTTATACTAGTACTTAGTATAAGTAGTAACTTTTAGCCATCTTAGAATTCACTTTCTCGTTGATATATGTCAGAAATATCTTCTGTTCTTACATTCGGTTACTCCTTTGGAACTATTATTCGTTGTCAAAGCTTTGCTCCCATCCTCCTACCATGGTCATCCTACCAAACTGTTCGCTCATCAATAATTTCTATTACCGTCCCTTTTATTTACCACCGAATGTCTTTTAATTTGTGACCTAGATATTCCCAACTCCTTTTAGGCTCATCCATCCTCACCGGATTAATTTGTTTTTTGGTAAGTGTCTAAACTTATGTTCCTTATTTTTGCTGTCTTATGTGGATCCTTTTAGGGTAATGTGTAAAAAGAAATACACTAATTCATAATTTACTTTGGCAACGTTTCGGCTATTACCAGCCATTTTCAAGCCTAAAAATAACGATTTATTTATTGCAAACATGACATAATGATATGATTAACAATAACTCACATGACATACGCTATAAATATAGTACCTTTGTAGAGTAAATGAGCCCTCAGGCTAGGGAGTCAAACTTAATGAGAATTTCGTCAACATCAAAGATAATTTTTAAAATAAAATATATTTGGGAACTGGAACTATTTGGGAATATATCTGAACAATATATTGGAACTAAATATATTAGTTCACCTCGTCTAATCCTAAAACCATAAAAACAAACAAGGTAAATAGTTACTATTCTAGTCCTATTTGTGTAAAGCATAACAGTGTAAAATATGTTTAATTCCCAATGTGAAGTTAGGTTTAAACGTTATTAAATAAGGTGCGTGTTTACCATAAAATGTATGAACAGATCCTATCACTAAAAACGCATCTATCACAGCCACAAAAAATAACGATAAATCTATATTAACAAGAACAAATAACAAAGATATCAAAGTGAGAAATAACATGATAAAAACAAGCTAGAATTGTAAAAAAAAGAGAGAAGTCTTATCAGTGATATCAATAAAAAAATATAATGAAGATGTGAATATAGTGGTAACAATCATTAATATTAAATTTGTAATTTAGTAGTATAACAGTAATTAATTCTCTAATAGTATTTAAAACGGTTGATCTTATCTATGGTAACTGAGTC
The DNA here is from genome assembly GCA_001010745.2 of Gerris buenoi. NCBI lineage: Eukaryota > Metazoa > Arthropoda > Insecta > Hemiptera > Gerridae > Gerris > Gerris buenoi. Next base: position 157,336 of record KZ651479.1, on the reverse strand, counting down.
GTGTTGCGTGGCGGGAGATTTGAATATGAATAATACACTCCACTGTAAAATTTGTTGAGTGATCTCGAATCAGTTTTAAGGTTGACCTATTAGTTTAATTTTCTCTCCCTAAGATTTTAACATCTTCCAACTTGAAAGAGTGATGAGCAGCAAGGACGTGACTGGAGAGAGCAGTGATGGAATTGCCTTTCAGTTGGTCGTAGCGGTGTTGCTCAAGCCTGTTTTTAAGAACTTGGCTGCTTTCTCCGATGTAGCTTTTTGGGCAGTCTCCACAGGGAATCTGATAGATGGTACCTGTTGCATTGCCGATTGGGATTTTGTCTTTGAGATTGTGAAAAAACTTTTCTGTTTTATTGCCGGGTTTGTGCCCTATTATAATATTTCCACAATCAAACTTGTGTAGGAGTTTTTGCGTGGTTTCGGAAAGGCCTTTAATATAGGTTAAACCTACAAATTTTTTGTTGGTACTAATTGTCTCTAAGGTATCATTTCTAGAAATAATATTAGGGTGCGTGTTTTTGTACCACAATTTTAGCACAACTATGTTACTTAAGTTTATGGATGGAATCAGGAATAAAAGTTGTAAGAGTTTGTTCTTTTTGTTTAGTCCCTTGGAGTAAATGTTTTTTTTTTTTTTTTTTTTTTGTTTTTTTGGAACGAAGTTCCTTTTTTTAAAAAAAAATCCCCCACTCCCACTAGAAAATATGGATTTTGAAATTGAAGAACAACAATTCAGAAAATCCGTTGGGATTACAAAAACTAAACAATACAGACGTTCCTTGAATACCTTGATTCAATAGTTAAATATTTTCACCTGTCGAAATATTAATAATTTTTACGAAGCACTTCGCAGGTATATATGTTTTTTTTATTTTTTATTTTTTTTTTTAACATTCTCAACAAATCCAATAGATTCGTATCGTCCGAAAAAAAAGAAACATTTATCTGTATCTCGAATTCATAACGTGAATATCTGTCATATATTGACAGGCAATTCGAAGCTCTATAATATATTAAATCTGTCGAAACTTGTTTTTCTTATAAACATGTAGAAGTCAGTTTCATGTGTGGATGTAGAAAATTGTGAGGTATCTCTTATAAATGTGAACCGCATTACAGTTAATAATTGCGGGTGCTGCTGTATTTATATTTCTTATATAGATATATATTAGTTCTCGTTACCTATTTTAAAGAATTATGTAAGAAGATATTTGTAGGGCTTTTATTGAAATGCAAATAAAAAGGGAGGTTGTGTTTTCAATAGAGCTATGTTGATTATTACTAATCTTACTTGTTATATCTTATAAATTACATAATAACTTATAACTTAACTTACATTATAACTTATAACTTAATCTGGTGTGACAACTCTAGACAACATTTATGTTACTAAACTCTAAAAACAAACCCAACGTATACGTTTTTCTTAAAAAAAATAAAGATAAAAAGGACTTTTTATATATGTACTACGTTTTTAAATTTTTCGTCATACTTAAATCATAAATTTAAAACCCGTCGAAATGAAGATTGTAAATATGGGACATGTCAAATAAATATAACTTGCGGATTTTTTTCCGATCTAACTTTCCACACTGCAAAATTTGCTGAAAACGAATTAAATTCTGCTGAAATATGGCTAAAAGTATTAAAATAATGTATTGTCATCGTGTTCTGAGCTATTCTAAAAGTTTCAAATGTCTATCCTACTCGGGAAGTTAGTTAAAATACGATTGCAAGATTGGACAAACAAACAAGAACGCAAGCTAATAAAAACATAGTAAAATTGATCCAATTCATCTTAACAAATTTTCTTATCATTCTTTAATTTTCGTTCTTATACTGTTATAATTTCTTCTGCGTTTCACTTCTCGGCAAAAAGACCCTTTAATCTAATCTACTACTATGTTTTATATGACATTTATTGAAGGAGATCTCCTGATTTTTTTTTTTCTAGAGACTATTTAAATTTATTGCAAACTTAAAAGATTATCTTTAATACTATTTATTGTTATGTGCCATTCATTTACAATTCCCTTAACATAAACATTAAATCTATGTTATTTATAATGACATCGTTAAAACTGCATTATTTTATATATTTTCTCAATTTTAAATAAGAGAAGAAAATTCTTGCTCATAAAAATCTAAATAAGAAAATAGAATCTTGGTCATAGCTATATAATTATATATTCAGATTTGAGAAACATTTTACAGAGCTAAATAACTCGTTATTTTCAAAGCTTACAATGCGACCTTGGTAAAATCCTCTTTTACAATTCACTTACTTTAAGCGTTTTATTTTTCTAGAGTTTGGTTTTTTCCTCTACCAAATCTATGGTTCAAATCTTCTTAATGTTAAATTTAGTGAAAGGAATCAGATATTCCAATTATACTGCATTAGTAAGTATACTATACTTAGAAGTATATTTATGTATTCGTTTTTAGAGCTTTTTTAAATTTAATTTTAAATCTTACCTTACCATACACAACCTAACTTATAAAATACACCTGTTCGATTACTATCCAATTCTGATAGAACACTAATATTCCAATATGACTACTTGAAATAAATAAATGGTGAGCCATAAAAGTATGGCTATTAGATAACCTTAACTGTTTTTAAAATGGGGACAAACAGGTTGCAATGCCGTTTCAAATTCAATTTCTTTAATTTTCCAATTTTCTTTTAGTTTCGCTTTTATAGTTCCGTTTTACACTCTAGATTCAGTTTAAGCACATAACTAAAAGAAGTTAAAGTAAATCATAAAAATGAAATGATATTACCTTTATTAGACAATTTTATGGAAAGAATTTGTGTTTTTTTAATGTAGGAGAATTTTTTACCTTTTTATTGTTTAAAGTTATATACTTCTTTTTTAATAACTCTATGTAGAAAGATAATTGTTTTAAAAACAAATGTTTAATTTTTGAACACGCTTTTATTTTAAATTATAATTTGGATTAAACTTTTGTTTTTAACAAAAGTAAAAATTAAAATTATAGATTATCTTTTCCTCTACTATAGATTAAGCGAAAAATATTTATCTACGATTGGTACCGTGCGTTTACTTATTAATATTGTTCCTTTTCTTTATTATTACTGTCGTAAAAATGTTATACTATTCCAACACTTTGGACCTAATTAGAAATATAAACGTTATAAAATAAAGAAGTAGGTATTATTTGAACTTCTCAAGCATTCAAAAATTAAATGGACTATTTAAGTGAAACATAAATATTTTTCCTTTTTCTTCCACTTTCTACTTCTAAATGCCCTAAAATAATTCAATTTCACCTCAGACCTTTTAAATTTGTTTTATTTTCTTACCTTGATAATTCTATTTAAGTTCTAAAATAAATTCTACATTTTTAGAATCATTTTATGAGAGAAGTTAAGTAAAATAAAAATAATAATGGCAAAAGTATAAATTTTAATAAGGCACATTTTTAGCCTGTTAGTCCCTTAATATTGAACAAAAGGGAGTATCAATCTAAAGAATCTATACGGAATATTCTTATTTATACTGTTACGCCCCTTATAAAAAACAGATGGGAGCAACAATCTTAAAGAAGGAATTCGGAAAATTCTTCTTTTGATTGTTACCCCCCTTATAAAAACCAGAAGGGAGTAACAATCCAAAGAAGGTATACGGAATATTCTTCTTTATACTGTTAATCACCTAATAAAAAATAAGTGTGAAATTCCTTTGTCCCAGAGTGCATTGGACTAAACCATCCCTTTGCCTTGATAGCTATTTAGACAAAGGAAATGTATAAATAATTATGTATATCCTTTTATATTCTAAAAAAAAAGAAAAACACAGAGGAGTAACATTCTAAAGAAGTACCCCATTGTAGTAGTAATAGTACATTGATTAATAGTACATTACGCGTCCAGTGAGGAAAGTAGCAGTTTGTATGCGAGTGCAAAATGCCGTTCTTGTACGAGTTGCGTACCATACTTTATCTACGATTGTTGGATTTTAATCATAAATACTAAAAAAACAGTTACCTAATCAAACAAACAGCAAATTTGTGTTGTTAAATGTAAACAAACACGCTAATCGTATGATAAGGTAAAGAATTATTAAACACGCATGCGTAGTGAATTCAACTACGAAAAGCATCACTATCTACGCATCTAAACAGAGATAAAATGTTTTTATTTCTTATCAACCGTATATAAACAAGATTTTTCATTGTATCTCTAATTCTTGATACTAACTTGCAAATTACGTTTGTACGGAAAAGTTATTACATATGTTGTAATAAAGAGAATTTGTGGTTGGTTTTGAGTCAGATTTTTAGATCCAGTATATAGTTAATGATAAAAGCAGTCTTGCGGGAAAGATAAAACTGATGTAGCGTGTCCTCCAAGACTTGTAGGGTCAAGTAGAAAGTTTCCACTTTAGTCTCGCATCTCTCTCAAGTGAGTACTCAGTACTCCGCTCTACAAACTAAAACCATCTCTACCACCCTGTCGTTTAGCTGTACAAGTAGGCATTTTCATCTCATATTTCCACAACATTCTGACACTTATACCTCTATCCTTATAATATTTACAACTTTCCTTCTTATTTTTCTAACAAAATAACACAACGTGATAACTAACTATTACTTTTTTTAAACATTTTTTTAAACAAATTACCAACATTCTTTGGGAATTAGTTATTTTTGCTTCTAAACCTACCTAAGATAACATTATTTTCTTTAAATGTTTTAATTTAAAAATGTGTTTTTGACATCAGGTAACGTTTTTAGTCTCATTTCTGCATATTAGCATTCTTTAGAACACTCATATTTTATCTACTTGTCAATTTTGAATCTCATTAAGATTTAATTCTCTTTAAGCTCACTTAGTGAGCTAGAGTGGCCGAGGGGTTCTTAGCCGCCCAGCTATCAATTAATCTAGGCGAAATAAGCCATAATGATATGGCTAAAATAAATAGGCCATAATGATCTGATTTTAATAGATCACTAATGACCGCACTATACCTGCTTCGGCGATACTATGTACAGGCATGATGAGGGAAGTGGCTCTCTCCACCACTCTCCAACATTTCCCTCCATGGGGTTATTAAAATTGGCCCTATATGACTTATTTGGTTCGATCAAGTGATTCGTCCTCACCGACTAACCATTACCATTACCTCTCTTAATAGTTGTCCTAAATTCGTATGTACATTAGTTCTTTTTGTCCACGCCCTCACACTAAAAGCTTAAAGAAATGTTTAAAAGAGGAGATTATTCGAAAACACATTTTTGTCTTCAAATTAATTTTTTTTTTTGACAGAAAAACGTCTCATACTTCTAAAAATATTTATTTCCTCCAGAAGGGAGGAAACATTAACTTTCTACCCTAGTTTATAGGGAGGAAACGATCCAATTACAGCCTAGTTGTGAAAATCGTGGCGGAAAGTAGAAATCGTGGTGGAAAGTAGAAATCGTGGTGGAAAGTAACAGTAGAGCCAACTTATTATTCTTAAAAAAATCAGTGTTGCCTGTTTCGTAACTAATAGGAGTTTTTTTTTAACTCAATGACTCGACAGGTTAAAAGCTTTTTTATTAAATATTACAGAGTTTAAATGACACGTACTTTTGATTGCCGTGATACTTTAATTTTTATCGTCATTTTAAAATGTCGTATGACTTCATAACTGAGTTTAAACAAAACTTATAGAAAAGAGTCCTTGTAGAAAAGAGGTAGGTTACATCCCATCAGGTTATATTATTGTTTTTGATTTCTCGTATTTTAGAGATAAACACAAATAAATTAAATATTCTTCAGTTAGTCATTTTGTAGTACATTTTGTGTATTATTAAACATTTGAGTTATAGAGTTATTATTATAATTACAT
>KZ651479.1:137632-150777 GCA_001010745.2 Gerris buenoi | reverse complement strand
TTTTGACTATCTCTAATTCATACTGATGATTAATAAGTCAATTATCATCATCATCATTCATCATCTCACATTTAATCATAATCGTTAATCGTATTTAATCATCATCATTAATTAAATTTAATCGTTATAATTGATTATATTTAATTATCATCATTAATGATTCAATGTTATTTGCCATTGATTAATTGAGAGCTTTCACGTATTTATTACTTTAATACAGTTGTTTGTATGTGTCAACATGAATACACCTCCAAATTTAACTATGCAGGAAGCGATTAATCCCGTAGTGATGAGTTAAGAAAGGCTTTTCTCAAAAGGTTGGTTGTCGAATAGGAGTGCATCTCACTACAAACAGCTGAGCTTTTCGGCGGTTCCAGGAGTGTGGATATGATCCTCAGAGACGAAATAGGTCCACCCGAGATGCAAACTATAGAAAAAAGATCCTAATTCAACGGCTTTTGTGTAAGCATAAAAATACAAAAGTGGTGCGTTAATTTTGACCAGGAGTTTATTTATTTTTATACAAAACACAACAGATCTAATTCACATCTGAAAAGTAAACAAACACGTCGCTGTTACTCTCGTCAACCAGGTTGTGCACCACAGGACTCCCCCCTTATTGAGTGGCGTAGTCCTGAAGCTTTGTAGGGAACCTAACATTGCGTCCGCTTCTAGTCATTTGAAGTTTGTTCATGTCGGTAGTGGCTGGTTTCTCAAGTTGATCAGTCTAATGTTCGTCTTGTTTTGGTTTCGTAGTACAGCAGGTGTCTTCAGTTATCATGTATGCAGGTTTCAATCTGTCTCGAGATACCGTCATTTTCTTTCCTTTGTAGTCGATAATGAAGGTCTTTTGATTCCGCTGCAAAACTTTGTAAGGTCCAGTATAAGGTCTCTGTAACGAAAGCTTGACGCCATCAAACCTCAAGAACACGTGTGAACATTTGTCTAAGTCTGGGTTTCTCCCAGAAAATCTTTTCTGATGCATGCCAAGATGTTGTAGTAGGTTGTATATCAGTGAAAACGTCAGTTAACTTTTGAACGTACGAGTGAGTTAGTATGGTTTTTATCTTGCGTCTTCTCAAAAAACTCTCCTGGTAACCGTAAGTCTGTTCCATATACCAGCTGCGAAGGCGTTGCCTGTATGTCAGGTTTGTATGAACATCGTAATCCTAAAAGTACTACAGGAAGCTCGTCACTCCAGCTGTGTGTGGCTTGATCTAGTCTTGCCATGAGCGCGGCTTTGAGAGTCCTGTGTTAGCGTTCTACTAGGCCGTTTGCCTGTGGATGGTAACTGGTTGTGTGACGGACTTCGATGCCTTGACGAGTTGCAACTTGTCGGAATAAAGAAGATCCAAAATTTCTACCTTGGTCTGTGACCAGATAACGAGGAGTACCAAAACGTGCGATCCAACCAGAAAAGAATGTGCGAGCAGTTGTCTCAGCACTTTGGTCGGCTATGGGGAGAGCTTCAAGCCAACGTGTATAACGATCGGTACACGTAAGTAGGTAGTTGTTGCCTCCTGAAGTTGGTAATGGTCCTACGACGTCGATGTGTACGTGAGAAAATCTTTCATCAGGATGTAGGAATAGTGCGATGGGAGTGCGTTCATGTTTATGAACCTTCGACTTCTGACAAGATTGACATTGTCGCACCCACTTCTTTATATCCCTTTGCATGGAAGGCCAAACAAATCTTTCCGAAATAAGTCGAGAAGTTGCTCGTCCTCCTGAATGGGCTAAAGAGAGTAGTTGGTCGAATATTACTTTTCTTAAAGAACCAGGAATATATGGGCGAATCTGGCCTGTGGAAATGTCACAATACAGATACTGCTCCTCCATTTTAAGGCGTCGTAACTCGAGCTTGGTCTTACCCTCACTTAACAGGGTAGCGAGCTCCTGATCCTGATCTTGCACTCTAGCAATATCTTTCGGTGTCACTGTTCTTTTAATAATGGTATCGACTCGAGAAAGGGTGTCCGCAGGTGTGTTGTCTGTGCCTTTAATGTATTTGAGGTCTATGGTGAACTGGGAGATATAAGAAAGTTGGTGGATCTGTCTGGGGGACATGTTGTCACTGTTCTTGGTAAATGCGTACGTCAACGGTCGGTGGTCAGTGAAAACGGTGAAATTTTGTCCTTCCAGTAAATACGAAAATCTTTTGATGGTACTATAAACAGCAAGTAGTTCTCTGTCGTAGGTTGAGTACTTCTTCTCAGTTGGCGTAAGCTTCCGTGAAAAGAAAGCAAGAGGGCGCTGCTTACCATTTTGGTTTTGTTGGATAGCTCCACCTACAGCAGTATTTGAAGCATCCGTCATAACAGAGATCTCGGCAGTTGGATCGGGGAACGCTAGCAGAGCATCCTTCACTAGAGCATTCTTGCAGAGTAGGAAAGATGATTCCATCTCTTCTGTCCACTTGATCACACTCTTATCATTTTTAACAGACTTGATATGAAGAGGCGCTTGTATTTCTGCCATGCGAGGGTGGAATCGATGGTAAAAGTTGAGCATGCCTAGAAATCGCTTAAGCTCCTGCACTGTACGGGGCTTTGGAAAGGTTTCTATCGCAGCTACCTTCTCTGGATGAGGTGAGATTCCTTGTGCTGAAATGATATTACCCAAAAATGTTACCTCAGGTTTAGCGAAGACACTCTTACTTGCGTTGATGGATAGTCCGCATTTTCTAATTCTGTTAAAAAGGATCTCAAGATGCTTGATGTGCTCCTCCAGATTGGTAGAAAACACTAGGATGTCATCAATATAAGTGTAAACAAAAGGTAAGTCTCTGGTTATGTTGTTCATATATCGCATAAACGCCTGGGCGGCGTTCCTGAGACCGTAGGGCATTCTCAAAAACTCAAAAAGGCCAAAAGGTGTTGTGACTGCGGTCTTAGGAATGTCGTCCGGATGTACAGGTATTTGTAAGTAGGCTTTAGTTAGGTCGATCGTCGAGTAGATAGTAGAACCATGTAGAGATGCTGTACAATCTTGTATGTTAGGTATAGGATAACGGTCCGGTGCTGTCTGCGAGTTGAGTCTTCTAAAATCTCCGCAAGGGCGCCAGTCACCTGTCTTCTTCTTAACTAGGTGTAGGGGACTTGCCCAGGGACTGTTTGACGGTCGGATGATATCTTGTTGCAACATATATTCGAATTCGGTTTTCGCATCCTTCAGTTTGACAGTGGATAACCTCCGAGGTCGAGCGAAAGGGGGAGAACCCGTAGTTTGAATGTGATGGTAAACTAGTTGTCCGGTATGTTGTTTCACAGGTTTGAAATCGACTATGTCCACGCCGCTATCCCTAATAAGTTTTTTGACAGCCTCTGGTACCTCTGAGCTGATGGTAGATACCTTAGGAGAAGCTGTGTTGGTAACTGTGAGAGTAGGAGTCACTAGATCGTCGGGGTCACCAATTGTGGGTGGTACTATAATGTAGAAGATACAACTCGAGAGATACGTAGAACAAAGATTAATATTTATTTTTATACAAAACACAAAAGATCTTATTCACATCTGAAAAGTAAACAAACACGTCGCTGTCAACCAACTCTCGTCAACCAGGTTTGCACCACAAATCCCTTAATAAATTAATACTTACAGACAAATTTATAAACTGTGCACGGAATAAAAATAAATATTCACTGTCAATTCTTAATGGCGTCACATTTGTAGAATTTTTTAGATGTTCTCATCCAAGTCTAAGTATTTGGTTAAATTTATATTTTGAAATCTATGACAGTTTACGTTATTTTGATAGGATGGGATGAAGCTGTGTGTTACTTTTATCGGGTGACTTATTTTGACGCCTTTTTAAACTTTTGGCTTTTTCAACCTAATCTTTAATAAATTAAATCTATAAATAAAACTATCTTTAACAGCAGCTACCTTTAAAAAAAAATCTTTTTCTTTTAACTTTTTATAAACTCTACTGAACACTATGGAGTAAATTCTAGCGTAAAATGTAAAATAATGAGCAGAATTCAGTTATTACAGAGTAGAATAATTCGCAAGATTTAAAAAGAAATAATGTTGTGTGAGGTTTGTGGCTAGACAGCGAATAAATGTGAACATTTGTTACTCGCATCTGCATTCTGCAAAACTTTAACTTTCTCTCATATTCATATAAAAAGCGTATAAAGAGCTAACAATATTTCTACATTGAAACATTATTTAATTTTAAAAAGTTTTGTTAGCAAAGAAAGCACATAGCTAGTCAAAAGCCAGTAAAATACAAGCCCAAACGAGCATGTAAAATGTTGTACAAGAAAGCAATTTATACGCAGAAACAAAATCAGATGAGCATAATCGTTTAAAATCAAACACCAAAAAACGCAGTCCGTTCGTCAGCATACTTCTTCAAATTTAAAGACAGACAAATTTTATTTTTCGTTCTCGTTTTCGTTTTGATCAGAAGTGTATACTTATTGGCTCTGCCTACCATCAATTTTTTTGCACTCAAAAAGAAGAAACATAAATATTTATATGTGTTGCAGTTCCAACTTATGCACACAGTTTCCTATTTGTTTAATTTTTTTGTCTATTTTAATAATAGTACATTACGAGTTTAAGAGTCTAGTGCGGAAAGTAGCATTTTGTATGCGACTGTGGAGTTTGCACCCGAGCGACAGCGAGGGTAGTAAAACCACGTGAGCAAATCAAAATGCAGTTTTCACACAAGTTGCGTACCATACTTTATCTACGATTGTTGGATTGTAATTATAAAGAAATTTTGTTTTAATAACTTCCTGTATGTAAGTTCGTATTTATATTTTGATAAAGATGACATTATTTCATTAGTTGTATTTTGAGCTGAATTAATCGGCGATCGTTTCGAAATTTTTTTACGTGTCCGATTTAATAAATTCCAAGACAGTAATCAGTTTAAGACATCAAACAACATTTTCTGTCCCGTATCTGACTATCGTTCAATTTTTAAAAATTTGACATATTATATTAGGTTTGTTCTAACCATACTTCAAAACACTCCAAACTGGTTTGGAACTGTCCGACGCATGCGCAACGGACTACAATTGGTCGTTTTTCGCTAATGCGTCGTACAGTTTGAAACTAGTTTGGAACTAGTTTGAAGTGTTGTTGGAACAAACCTATTATTTTAAATCAACGCGTCCAATTTTAATAAAATATCATAATTAGCCCATTATTGGTCCCATATGAGTTTCAAGATTTGGCGCCCATTTATTACTCAAATACATGACCACAAGCATACATTAATTCATACTTATATCATCAAAAGTAATTATCTGATAAATTATTAAAAATTAAAGATAAAAGATAGAAAGGGCTATTTTCTTTTTCTTGTAAACTATAATTGGTGACACAAAGAAGCTAATGCTAGAGTACATTCCCTAATTCTTAGATGGGCTGAAAACCTCCTGGATCCTTTGTAATGCCCCTTGGGAAACATCAGGCAAACGAATGTCGACGGATTGATAACCCAACCCACCTCCATTAGAAGATTATGCAAGGAACTCTACCAAGCTTTTAAACTTGAATTAACAATAGCTGCATTCTAACTTATTTCAAAATTTTACTGAATACAAAACTCACATATTATATTAATGAGAATCAAAAATGTTATATACACTCAACTCCTAACTTATTACTACACACATCTCTTTGACAAAGAAAGAAATTTATATTAACCAAAAATAATTTAAATTTTCTCACAACTTGTGTGGCTCATAGCTTTTCCTTGTCATATTATTGAAATATTCAAATTAGATATGGGATATTCTTGGATACCCAGTGGGTTACCCGTATTCTTATTTTTATTCATTCCGCAATATTAACTGATGATTGAAATTTATAGTTAGTCGTCCAAATTAGACGATTAGATTATACACACCGACTGACTGAAAATGATCTCTGGCATCTGAAACGAATTTGTGTAAAAATTATCACAATTCTTGTGCTTACTTCGGTACGTTTTGAGGCACATCATAAGTATAATCAAATAAAATAATTTTGTATAAAACGACTCATACGCTGTGCATTTAACAAAAAGAAAAATATATTCGAAGTTTTAAATAAGTTAAAAAAAAAAAATAAAAAAATAAAAAAATACGTGTGATGTCGCGGGACACCCGGTAGGAACGAAGTTCATTACTTTTTTCTTTAATATTCCGGAAGCTTCCGGAGTTTCTATCAACGAAAAAAATGAAATCACAGTCTTGCAATATGCCGATGATGTCATACTTTTTGGGTACTCAGTCATAGATATAAATAGAAAACTAAAGATTCTACAGGATTACTGTGAAGAAAACTCACTTCAAATAAATCCAGAGAAAACAAAAATAATGAAATTCTGCAAAGGCTCCCCAAAAATAATAGACAATACTTACATATTAAATAACAAAATAGAAAATGTCAAACACTTTCGATACCTTGGTATTACTTTTAGTCAGTCAAGTGTGTTTAGTGAGGCGACGAATAACGTTATCAGTAAAGGTCGCGCCACTACTGGAGCTGTTCTATCTCTTCTCGGTAAAACCAAAGCAAAGTCATGGGCAACTAAGGTAAAACTGTACGACTCGATAGTTGAATCGACAGTACTATATGCAGCTCCAATATGGTCACTGCGATACCTCCAGCAAATTGAGACTATCCACACAAACTTCTTCAAACGAATGTTATCACTGCAAAAATGCACACCGAACTATATTGTAAGACTAGAGACCGGCACGAGTAAAATAACACTGAAGATCATCCATCAAGCCCTTAATTACATAATAAAAATACTAGACATGACTCAAGATAGATATCCACGAATATGTTTACAGAGACTAATAAAATTAGACGAGTACCCTGGAAATATTACAAAGTTCAACTGGATAAGCCAACTAAATAGCGAACTCAATAACTACGGAATCGATCTAAAAATATCAAAACATACAACATCAACAAATTTAACGAACAAACTACCGCATATCCTCGACAACATACGGAAAAAAATACTGCAGCAAGATATCGAAAGTGCAAATAATTCGCTATATAACAGTATGTTCCGCTCGAACACTTGGACAAATTCTCCGCAGCCTTATCTTCAACTTGATTTACCTCACAAAGTGACTAGGGTCCTGGCTCAAATAAGAACAACAAGTGAAAAAACAATTAAGATAAATATTGATGAAAATATCCACAGAATCAACTGCGAGGAAATGTGTACCGGCTGCAACACGGAATCCCTAGAAACACTCAAACACATTCTACTAGAGTGCCCCGTCTATGAAAGCTTGAGAAATCATTACCTCAAACATATAATTAATGATGATCCCAACTATGAAGCCAACATCAAAATAATAACAGATCCAAAGTCCAAAACCCCTGCTTTCAACCTATACAATTACATTCGTGAATGTTTGAAAATCCGCTCATTCCTTAATAACGAATAAATTACTACCTAGAATATCAGTAAAAATATATATGTATAAATATTTGTGTAGAGTACATGCGTGGATGAATGTATGAGGAGTTATATAGATGTATGTATAAGAGTGTATGTGTGCATGTTTTCATATATTACTTTATAATAAAATATATTAAATTGAAATAATCTTCATAAAAGACAAAACAAAATAAAGATATAATATAAAATAAAATAACAAATGAACGAACTTAATAAATATAAAAGGCATAAATAAAATAAATGAACAATACTGCATTCCTCTCCAAAATAGAAAGTGCTAATTAGTTAAGACCTAAAGATTAATCTTAATACGATTCTTGATATACTCCTTCTAGAACTAATCATGAGCATTACAAACCCAATGAAATATTAGTATTTTATGTGCTCTTGCTATAACAACACGGAGATTAATTTTATTATGATTGTTGTGATAGGATCACCAATATAATAATAAATCATATATAAAAAGTATCACCAACCGAATAAGAAATGTATAATTTTTTATATTTTTGCGTTTATTGTTTACATTTTTTTTTCTTTTATGTTTTCGCACTAATGATAAAGAAATGTAATTTTAATTTTATTTCTCTTGAAACAAGCCTGATCTTATAATTTCTCCCATGTATATTAACTAATACCAATGCAGTGTAAAATTATTAATTTAGTAACGAGTTGAAACCATATAATTTATGTATAATTGATGTATTAGATAACATGTTTGTAAAAACACCCTATGTACACAAAATTGTTATAGAACCTAGAATTGTTCAAAGACAATAAAGAACGTATCTATCTATCTATCTATCTTTAATATAAATTATAAAATCATACTGCTAAGTACGTATACATTGCTAACTACTTATACATGGTAGAGTTAGAAAAGAGACAAAATTAAAAGTAACAAACAGTTTGTACCTGGCAGAGTTAAGGCAAAATTAAAAGAAAATCATTATTTTTATAATTAAAGCAAGCGTCTTACTATACATATATATTACATATAAGAAAAAAGTTGATCATGATGAGTTTATAGTGAAAGAGTATGTTTGTTATAGGAGTTGTGATTGAAGTAGGACTGTTTTCTACCTACCCGGCCAATTAATTTAAAATATTATAAAATATATCTCCTCCCTATTCTACAGCTTTTGCTTGAATCAGGGTGAAATTTTACATGATTATATTTTATTTATTTACAAAATAAAAACAAAGTGACATTTTTGACATATATAACAAAAATAATCAAAACAAGTCAAGTAACAGGCTTCCTTAATAACACTTTATCCCGTCTTTTGATGTTACGTTTACGTGAGCTAACGCTTGGGGGGATAACGTTTTCCGACGAACTCAGCCTGGGCATTGGTAAAATGACCATGTGTACCAAATTTCATCAAACCCGGTGAGCTTTTACTCGAGTTATCGTCATCTGTAGATTTCGTGGCGGATTTTTCGTGACGGTGATTTTGGTCGTTTTTTCGGATTCACTCCTGAGCTCCGAACGTGCCATAAGGAACTTCGTTCCAAAAAAAATCAAGTAATTATGTTTTTAAGTTTTTGAAATTATATAAAAGGTTACAAATATGGTAAACAGTTTAAAAGGTTAAAAAGAACAACTTATACGACCTGTGTAAAATATGAAACTTGGTGAAACTTTGTTTTAGTTTTCAAAAGGATAAAGGAAATGTCGTTCATCTTGAAAACTTGCAACCTCGCGAATATTAAACGACATCTTTTAAACACATCATGGCTCTTCTAAACCGTCCAAACTTTTACCTACCACCATTACTTTGTTTTTAATATTTTATGTGCATGAAGTGATTTATTTTATAAGAGGTAAACGTTAATTAAAAATCTAAATTTTGATGCAAGTATTAAGTGGTTACTTGATATTACCAAACAAGTATCGTCAAAAATCAGTTTTTTTTTTACTTTATAGCTTATTGAAGGTTGAAGCTATGTGAAGCTTCTGAAGAACATAAATATTTTAATTTCCTGAATTCAAACATCTTAAGACTGAAATCCGTTTTAGACAGGAAATTTTGGGGTTTCGTGTCTCTTTGTCGGTCTGTCCAACAATTTTCATCATTAAAGTACGCAGTAGGACGCGAGGAAACTATGTGCCAAACTAATTGGTAGACTATTTTATACATACTCGCAGCTTAGCTTTCAGAGTTTTATTTTTTAACGTGGATGGAGAGAGCCTGAGGTTCGATTCACCACCGAGGAGAAGTTATTTTTATGATACATTTTAATGAAATGTTCAATAATAATTAAATGTACCTATAACTTTTTATATAAACTACACAACACAATTTTTTTATAATTACAAGCTGTAATTATAAAAAAAAATATTATATTACTTTATCATATAAAGATAAAGTATTGTGATGGCGTGAAAATTCAATTTTGAGATTTTGGTGAGTATACACGTTTTTATGGGCCCTGAGTAAAAAAAGTGGTAAAAAATGTGTGTTTATGCCTAAACTACTGAGCCCATTTTGACAAAATTTGGCATACATGTTCAGAATAATCATACCCGAATCATAGGGGGAATCGAGAAAAATTGAATTTTTAGCTTTAAATGTGGGGGCGCTACCGTCCAAAAACTTTGGAGAAACTTGGGGAAAAAAAAACTTGAAAACAATTTTGATTAAAGAAATGTGAAATATACTCCACTGAAATACAAATCTAATGATATAGTGCTTTTCCCGGGAAAAATGTAGTAGAATAGTTTTAACGTGTAGTAAAAATGGTTTTAAACGTGGATGGAGAGAGGTTGCGTTCAATTCCCTTTGAGGAAAAGTTATTTTTACGATTCATTTTAATGAAATGTTCAATAATTATTAAATGTACCAACGAAGCACGAAAACTAATGAATGGAAAGCGCTGGGCTAAGTAATTTAATTTAAGGTCTTAGACCGATTTTTATTATAATTTTTAGCCAATATTCTATCAATATTTTAATTATTTAGTCATAACTATTAATTGTATTTTTTTTCTTTTTTTTTATTCTGAAACTGACCGATTTTAAAATAAATTTGAAAAACAAAATCTCCAAGATTTCAAAATTGTTGGTGCATATTTAATTTGCTTTTAGTATCAGTCGTAAACTAAACGGTAGATAGTACCTTTACCCATGTTGTTTTGATAAATGCGTTTTGTTTTTTAATTAAAGACTGGATTCGCAACGTTATAGGATTAGATAAGATCTCTCATTAGCTCGCAGGTTTCAGTGAGGCTTGCACATCTTACCTTATCTTTTAAAACATTTAATAAAAATATAGCGATAAAACATTCCACGTTAAAATATATTTTAAAATATAGTAACATTTAAATAAGATTTGTTCTATTTCTTGAAATCGTTTACTACATTTTTTCTTTCTATTTAAAATTTTATTTAAGGTTAGCTTAAGTCATTTTAAATATGTTAAGATATTTCTTTATATGAGAACTATAAATAAAGAGTAACAATTCATAAAATTAAAAATAAAATGAATTTAATAACTAATTTTGAATGGTTTACTCACTGTACAAATTACATAATATTTGGTTTAATAAATTGAAAATTAAGGCTCTATACTTTAGTCTCAACTTAGGGAGCCAGCGTGACCGTGGGCCTTAAGGCATTCTCGCACAGCTATCAATAAGTCGAGGCTTCTCAAGGTAATGGGTTCGATCCCGTGTCATGATGAATCGCATTTATGATTCACGGACGGTGCAGGGCGAGTGACACCCCCCATGTGGCACTCTTCTCCCACTCATTGATGGGGTCCGATTGAAATGGGTCCTATCCGTGTCATGATAATGTAACTTGTTTCTATGGCTCGAGGAAGGAGCAGGGCAAAGGAAACCCCCTATGAGGCACTCCTCCCCCACGCTTTGACGCACGCTTATATAGTTTACTAATGACCACACCATACTCGCTTCGGCAGTACAAATGTAGCTGGAACTCTCCACCACGGGGCGTAAAAAGGGCCTAAAAGATGGCCTAATTGCAAAGTTCGAACAATTGGTTCGTCCTACCCGTTCTACTTGGAAGTTCTAAACTACTACCACATAGTCTAAACTTGAAATTATGCATAGTGGTTGATTCCTCCATTCTGTGAAGACCTATTGTTACGTTATATGGAGGCAATTGAAATAAACTTCTTTTTTTTATATGTTAATGTGTTTTATTAAGTTGTCTCTATTTTGCAGAATTTGTTTTCCAATGAAATTATTTTGTCTTTGAAATTCTCTATTCTCAATTTTTATGCGTTATTTTCTTCAAAAATAAGATTTTTTTCCCCGGGAATTGGACTTATATAGTTATATTAATATTTGAATGAGTTGAAACTTCTTATATTATTTTTTGTCATGTATATTTTTTTATTATAACATCACAAAATGTATGTTATTATAATTTTCACTTTATTATCAATTTTCCCTTTTGAGTATTAAGTATGTTTAAAGTATCCATTTTTATAGATATTATATTCGATTTTAAATGTATTTATTTACAGAAAAAAAAATAATATGCAAAATATATATAGGGTTAATATTTCACCATGCACAAAACTTTTTATATGATTTATCACTAAAACCTCCGAACTTCCCCCTCCCTTAACTCTACCTCTCACAAAAATTGAAAGAAAATTATGTCTTCTATTTAAGAAGTCGAATGATAAATGAACTCCTATCACAAACAGATAAACCACCAACAATCAGGAGCTATTTAAAACAGTATATATATGTATTATAAAAAATACATTTTTCTTAGTGGAAATAAATTACGAATAATAAATGGGTAGTATAAATTTTATAAAGCTAATTTGAGGTTTTCTGCAATAGAAATAGTATCTTTCAAAGGTTTTACTTCTATAAATATTGCTTCCTAGCTTACCGAAGGTAAAGAAAACACAATGATTGTCCTGGAGAATTAAATTTATTTGTCTCAAAATTTGAAATTACCAAAATAGAAATCCGTTTTTCCCAAGAACCAATTTTTTGTCTGTCTGCTGTTTAAATCGACATAACTTAAGGCGGCTTTCACACTGCGTGCGAGACCTAAAATGAAGACGAGATGAAATGTTATAATTTGTTCTTCCCTTAGTCATTGCCACCTTCTGCGCCTATTTCTTTCTACATCAGTTAATTTAATCATCTGATTTAGAAGAAATATGTATGAGTAAAATGGTATGGTGTAGCCCATAGATGGTCCCATATTAGTTTCAACAGTCTGCCCAAATATAATACTGTTGAAAAAGTGAATGTGACTCCATTGGAAATCGAAATAGATCCAAATTTTGTGCCACCCTTAGACAAAATGACGCATGAAAGCCATGTGCCACATTTATTTACAGTGTATTGCTTCCGAACTTGCTTAAGGTAGTGGAAGCCATGTGATAGTTCTTAAGGGTGGACATTTTTTCCTCCAAATTCAAAAATTCCTTGACAGAAATCAGTTTCAGACACTAATGGACATTTTCGGTCTTGTATCTATCTGTTGGCATGTCCAGAATAGCGCCCCATCCACTGTCGTTCTTTCCCGACAGATTTTCCTTTTTCTTGATCACTGAAGGAAAGCACGGCATGATTGATAATCATGTTTATTACCATCCACACAATCACTTTCCTGCGCTCTTTCCTGTGAGACGATCCGCTCATTCCATCCTACAGGCTTGTCGTGTGACTACAATCCCTTCGTTTGATGCCATAAACACAATGAAAGGAATATCTCTATCCC
>KZ651479.1:93618-105931 GCA_001010745.2 Gerris buenoi | reverse complement strand
TCTCCTTACCGTTACCTCCTTGGGCTAGTGATACCCCTTGGTAACTACGGCACCTTTTCCTTACCGTTACCTCCTTGGGCTAGTGATACCCCTTGGTAACTACGGCACCTTTTCCTTACCGTTACCTCCTTGGGCTAGTGATACCCCTTGGTAACTACGGATCCTTTCTCTCCGTTAACTCTGAGGGATAGAAATACCCCTCAGTATCTACGGCTCCTGTCACACCTTTAATCCTCAACCTATAGTACCTTAAGTTCTGAGCACGCAATAGTTCGGGCCCTTCTGACATTCACCGAGTCCTCCTCAACAGAGCCCTACACTTGCAATCGATGTTTAACTAACTTCCCGAATAGCTAGACATTAGGAACTTTTTAGAATGGCTCAGAACACGATGAGAATGCATTATTTTAATACTTTTAGCCATCTTTCAGGAGAATTTAATTCGTTTTCATCAAATTTTGCTGTATGGAATGTTAGGTTGGAAAAAATCCGCAAGTTATCTTATTTGTTTTGACATGTCCTATATTTACTATCTTCATTTTGACAAGTTTCAAATTTATGATTTATGACAGAAAATTTAAAAACGTAGTATAATAAAAGTTCCTTTTTTAGGGTTTCGTTGGTAAAACCAAAAAAAAGAAACCCTTATAGTTTCGTTCCTGTGTCTGTCTGTCTGTCACTCTGTACGGTTCCAATTACTTTTGAACCAAAAGAGATAAAAGCGTGAAACTTACCAGTGTTAAAGATCGTTTTGACGCGCACACAGGAAAAATATAGAGAACTCTAAAAAATCAGCTNTCGCATGCGCATATTTAATTTTTTACTTCTGAGTGTTTTCCCTGTGTTGGGGCCCGGAAGTTACGCCAGTGTTTCAAATTTCAGCTTTTTAGCTTAAACGGCGAACCGGGCCGAAGGCCCTGTGAACCAAAGAGTGACGGACAGACGGACACATCACCCTCGGCATAAGGGTTTTGAGAAGTATCTACAAAACCCTAAAAACGGGGGGGACAATTAATCGAATTAGACAATAATGGCTGGTAAACTATAAAATCAATAAAGCACGTGATAGGATGCGAGGAAGCTATGTGCCACACCAATTGGAAGTCTATTTTGCTTTAGTGAAAGTATCAATTTAGCCAAAGTTAATAAGCGTTGACAGTTGAAATTAATCTGGGGCTATTTGTTGTCTGCGGACACTATGCTACATGCATATATTGACATTATAAATTTTGATATTTCAAATCAAACTACGCACACCTAGGATTAAACAAGATATAAGGGATGGGCAGCGTACAAACTATCTAAGTAGGATAATCCCATTTCCAGGAAGTTCTTCAAAATTTATCAAACAGATGTTAAATTCAAGATAAGATTATTTATCGTTGCCTTTATATTTTAAATATAAATTTAATAAATTGAAGGTATCCATTAACTTTATGATTAACCTTTAAAAAATTTCAAAGGACACGCCTAGTTTTATCTCCAAACCTTTACAATATTCCTTAATTGTTATTGCCCTCGTAATTTTACCTCGCTTTAATGTTTTATAAAGGAAGTAAATAAAAGGCATAAGAATGGGCAATAAGAAAAGCTACAAAAGAAGATATTTTCTTTTTTAAGTTGGTTTTTAGTGGAAGATAAAGTTTAGATTGCTATAAAAACTTAACAAAAACGTTTATTGAAACTAAAGTACAATAGAAAGTTTGAACGAATACTAACCACAGAAGAAGTTTATTAAAATATATCGGTTACTCTATGGCGTTTAATGTAATTTCGATAAAACATATATATGCTTCTCTATTCTATATGTTTATTTTATAGGCTATAATAAAATGTAAAATCCGGAAAAACATGATTTTGGATCAATTCGTTAGTTTATCTCACTATAATAGAATGAATGACAGATAATTACTAGAATAATATTCTGTCAATATGACAGAAAATATTGATTGCGGCATGCCTAATAAGAGCACAGATGGTAAAATTAATTTGGGGTTATATGCGGGCTATTTTCGACAAACCAAACAAATTACTTAAAAAATAGATTAAGACTTTTGAAGATAAGTTGCTATGCACGTTATATATATATTCAATAATGTATGTTTGTGCGCATTTTGATGAAAAAAAAAAAAAATAAAAAAAATAAAATAAAAATAAATTGGCACTGAAGGTTAAAACTTATATGATAAGAACAATGGGCTAATTATGACCCACCGAATTTAAAAGTCCGCAAAAAATTGAGCTTCCAAACAGGAACGGAACCAAAAATGTTCCTGATATCTTAAATGGATTTTTGTCATATTATTTTCAAAATTAGAGACCTAAAACAATGTTCGTTACTTAGAACGATCACATAATTCTTCTGTAAGCTTGGAAGCAATGGACTACTAATATGTGTGGCGCATGGATCTTATTACTCGTACAATTCGCATTTATTGTTGTAGCAAGATTATATTTGTGCAGATGAAAAACTACCCACATTTCTTAAAAAATAAATGAGTAGTTTTTCGAAGATATACGAGTTAATAAATGTATGTTTGAGCTTTTGACGAAGTTGTAAATAATATTTTTTTGGTGCGCATGTGGAAGAGAAACAAATATGCGCAGACGGTTGAAACTTATATGGGACCAACAATGAGCTTATTATGACCTACCATACGAATTTCATTAAAATTAGACGTAGTTTTTAAGATATGTTGGTTCTCGAAAAATGAGTGACAGACTGACAGACAGACTTGGAACCAATAATGATTCCTGATGCCTGAAATTGATTTTTGTCTTGAAATGTTTGAAGTTGGAAGCAAAACATTTTCGTTCTGCCGTTCTGCAGAATGATCACATAGATTCCTCTACCTTCGGCAAGCTCGGAAACAAAAACAGAACAATTTTGACAGATTATTTATAATAAAAGAGGAGAAACAAATAAATCAAATGATAATGGACCATAAAAGGAAGTACGCGATAGGACGCGAGGAGGCTATGAGCCAAACTATTTTTTTTTTTAAATGCCTATACAACCCGCCTAATAAATTGAAGAAAGTAAAAAAGAAAACCTGAATAAAATAAATCCCTGAATTAAAAGATTTATCGTATACAATGTCGTATCACCTACAATGGGAATTGATTTTAACAGGTTAAGCCAGATATTGGGATAAGTCTCCATTAAGCCATTTTAAACAACTCTATTTTCATGGAAATATCGTCTCAGAGGGGATTTCGGTCACCAAATCTTTGGGAGTGTGGAAAAGCGATATTCCGGTGTAGGCAACCCAGTTATTCCGGATAACTTCACCGTGAAAGACATTTGGAATCTTTCCAGCTTCGAAATGGAGAGATTTAACCCCCATGGAATACTTAAATAGGTGCTGATATTCTGCCAGAAAATGCCCTGTCATTGCTTACAATACATGTAATATGTCATTTATTCATTGAATCTAAATGGACATCGTAATAGGCTTAATCATAAAAATGTCATTTTTGAATTCGAAGAAAAACCCTAAACGTGAATTGATTGCGTAAAAATTCAATAGTTTGTACGTGTAGCACCCCTCAATTTAGAGCTTTAAGTAACAATAGACTTAAATTAATTTAAAAATTTAAGCGAAACCTAAAAGAGTGATTTGAAAATAAAAATAAACTATCGAATTCAATTGGTGTTATTCTAAAATAAATTTAATAAGCTCTCTTGATTTTTCTATAAAATCTTTTAGCTCTCTTCGTACAAAAAAATACATATACATAGTAACAATATTAATTCTACAGAAGTAATTTTGCCCAAAACATGACCAATAAACATATTTATACTTTATTTTATCATTTTATCTTATTTTATAATCTTTTGAGATTTAGGTAAAAACATGTCCGATTCATTTAAACTATACCTATAAGAAAACATAATTGAAAGTATGTATGTAAATGAATACAGTGTTTTGCATTTTTAGTTTTTTGGGTTTCATTGTTTTAGGTTTCATTAAAATAAAATTATTATCTTTTTTATTAATTATTAAACATTTTATCAAAATTCCAATATTTAAATTTATGTGAACCAACATATTATCATAAAAAAACTTGTTCGATATTAATGCAATTTGTGACGTAGGTCATAGTTAGCCCATGGTTGGTCCCATATACGTTTCAACCTTATGCGCCTATTCGTACCTACCCACATACAAAAACATAATAATCTATATAAAAAACATAGTAACCACGTACAATCTATACAAAAACAATAATACCCACGTACAAAAACATAATTTGTATAAAAAACATAATAATACCCACATACAAAAACATATAATCTTTATTGATTTGATGCTTTCTCAATCTATTATTGTTTTATTTGTTGAATTGTTTCCCCCGTTTATTTAATATTTAACAAATTGTTTTGATTCTTCACATGCATTAAAGTATCAATTTCTCAAATGTTAAAGAGCGTAGACGGTTCAAATTAATCTGGGACTATCTGCGAGTTACTTTCGATAAGCTATAAAAGTTACTTAAGTTTACTACTTAAAAGTGCTTTTGAAGCTATAGGTGAAAATAAATTTGTTTGTGGACATATGGAAGAGAAACCAACAATTGAAATTTATATGGGATTAACAATGAGCTAATTGTGACCCACTACACAAATTTCATCAAAATACGACCTGTAGTATTTAAAAGAGCGTCCACACTATGCCGATCGGCATCATTCGCCTTGAGCCGATCGGGAGAGCCGAATTAGTGTGGACGTGAAGGTCGGCCTTGCTGACGTGCCGAAAACCGAACCGAATCGTGCCGAATCCAACCCAAATTAGCTCGGTCCTGATCGAAGAAAGCCGAACCGAACCGAACCGAAGTTTATAGTGTGGACGTGCCGTGTGGATCGGCTAGAGTCGACAGATAGTATCATAAAGTAAGGTTCGCAGACTATTTTCTACTAGAGTTGGGGTACTCGTGAGATGGGGGTATTCGTGAGAGTGGGGGGTTCGGCACTGATCGGGGCGTCCACACTACTAAAGTAATGTGGACGCCATGCCGAACCGAACATGCCGAACCAAGCGTGCCGACTGGCACAGGCCGATCGGCCTCATTCGGTATAGTGTGGACGCGCCTTAAGATATGTCGGTTCGCAAAAAATTGAGTGAGAGACCGACAGACCAACAGACATACTCGAAATATTTTCGCTCTTCGAAACGATCTCATAGCTTCTGTTACCTTATGTAAGCTCGGAAGCAAAACAATAATACCCACTTTCAAAAATATAATCAAGATAACAAATAAGAAATTAATGTTTACTTTCAGCGATAAACCGACATATATCTTCTTAAAAATATTTTATATTGTAAGATTAGAAATCTAAAACAGCGAATCCAATGATCCCTGCTTATAAAATGTTTTCTAAATAACAAAAACAATCAGCTAAAGAAACAGAGCAAGCAGGGTTACATTAATACAAAAAGAAACATTAGATGTAGGAAGAAGGCAAGCGACGAACCAAGGCGGAATCTATTTTGACTTGGAAATATCAAGATGAGTACAAAAAACAAATGGAATAAATCTTAAATTCAATTTATAACTAAAATGGTTAAAAAAATGAAAGAAAAATTCACTCCTTATTTCTTATATATTCAGTAAATTTAAATTTATGAACATAATTTGATAACTCTATCATGCTGTATTGGCTTAGAGTACCATTATAAATCATTTCAGTTCATGCAGTTATATGATAAAAAATTCAAATTAAACACTATAATTATTACTTTTAAGTTGGTCAAAAAAATTAACTCTTTTATTAGTGTATTTTTGAATAATGGTTTATTTAATTTGATTTTATACCTTAAGCTTCACAACATTAGCTGATATCAGCTTTCAAGGGCAATCAGGGGGATATGGTGTCAAATGTCTTAATATTTGTAGTAGGTTCGATTCCGGGCCTGAGCCCCAGCTCAGTTTACCTAACATTGTACACTGTAGCAACATTGTAGCTGGTAGAAAGATTTAGCGCCACCAGGTTTCAATCTGAAGACACTCTTATGGTGGATTTTCATGAAAAAACAAGTAAGGTGCCCTTCACGTGTAGGTACGTGAGGCGATGATCGCCGGTTTCTGTACGATTAAGTGTAATAGTTGCATATTCTTTTTCTATACTTCAATACCTTTTAATTGATGTATAACATGTCAGGGGCTAAAATAAAAACATTTATTTTAGTCACCCGCCATATTGGCCACCATCTTGAAAATATTAAGTGTGAAAAATTGAGTGTCCAGTTGTCACAAATGCTGAGATGCACCTGTGTGCCGAATATCATGATCCTAGCTATAGTAATTTATGTATTGAAACAAGCAACGGACAGACACCAACAGACAGACAGAGCCGTTATAAGGTTTCTTTTTGCACTTTGTACAGAAACCTAAAATGGACCAAACGACACCAGAGTTAGTCCAAAAACTTTTGATTCAATTTGATTGCCCTAATATTAAATTCGGATATAACTCAACAAAACAGGACTTATTTATCAAAACCTAAAGGATAAAATACCATTGGAAAACACTATTAGGGCCATATACGAAATTCCTTATGGCCAATGTAACAAAAGCTATATAGGATAAAGCAATCAACTTCTGTCCAACCGCATCAAACAACACAAATATGATGAAAGCAAAGGTAATTCCAATACTGCCTTATCTTGCGCTTTTGTTCCAATTTAATTTTGAAAATAAACAACATATAAAGATCCTCACATTATTACATTGCAGGTATGATTGTCAATTGCAGTGAATTAAACTTTCGTAGGTAACTTGTTACATCGTTTTTGTTTAATGAATTATATGTCCTAGGCTTGAAAATGGCCGGTCAGGCCGAAATGTTACCACGTAAATGAGAGTTTTACTTATTACCCTGAAATGATTCAACACCATACTCAAAAAAATATATATATTGGATTGTCTCTAAGTATAAATATTAGTAATACCTATTAGTAAAAGAAAATGTTTTTATCCATCTATTAAACAGGTACTAAGGAATGATTTTTGGTATTTTGTGGTTTTCAAAAACCAAAAATATCTGGTAAAAAAAAGGACACGTTTTCCAACGTGCTTTGATTTTCCGATAAGGCGAAACGTGACGGCTATTTCAAATGGCATTTGTGTTTCAGTTTGTACCTTTCTCCTTCCTATCCTAGATTTCGTTATTTTATTCTACTTTTTCCGGCAAAGTTAAGTTGTTAAAACGAACAACTTTTATACTAAGATGTTACTGTGAACTAAAACATTATTAGTAAACGATTTCTGAACAAAGTTGTTTCATTTTATTATTCTATTAACTTTTTTTGGCGTCTTTAAATGTTACTTTTGTTTTTGTTAAATATTAGAATCTTTTATATTACAAGATACAAAAAGCAATTCTTTTACTTTCTCCATTCTTTCATTTTCAACTTTGATAAACAAAGAAAGGCGTATTAAATTAAACCTTTAACACTAAATTATTCCGCTCTAAATAACTAATTATATTTAAACATCTCTTTTACAATTGTTGGAAAAATTAGATTTTTTTTTATGCGTGTTTCATATACATCTTTATTACGGAACCATAATTGTGAAACACCTCTCACATCTTATTCATTTTTTCTATGTTGTTCCATTTTTAATTCTTATAATTTGTACAATATAATTGTGTTATCAGATATGATTAATTAATACAAAATTTGAAACGTCCTGAAATCATTTGAAAGGATTACATTTGTTTTTAAAGGATATTTATTTCATTCTACAGTTATTCATTAGGGACAAACTCTGTCCTAAGAATATTAGTTGTTTTGATTAATCAGTTTTGAAGGTTAGACCCTAATCAGCCTATTGTTGGTACCGCATAAATTTCAACCTTCTGCGACATTATTTTCCCTTTTAAATAAGCACAAACACACATTTTTGTCCTTTATCTTCAAAATTACTTATAGTGCCGGGGATAGCGTGCAAAAAAGTGTCTGACTAACATCAAGCAAGAATTTTGTGTATAAGTAAATGTTTTTGTGCCTTTTAAGAATGATTAGTTGGCTAAGTTCGGGTGCGGGACATAGCTTGGCTATAGGCATTTGAAAAAAAAACAAAACAAAAAAAAACAAAAACCGTTGGAGAGCGGCCATATCCTGCTCTTTTTAGTGGAAAATTTGATTTTCACGATTCTGAGTATGAAATTAGTTAGTAGACCAAAAATCAAGTTAATGATAGTTCGTCTCTTAATAGGTTAGTTAGTCAAATATTACTCCAAATCAAAGAGGTCTAATTAAAGTGTCCACCAAAAAGGGCGGGACACGGCCGCTCTTCCCCGGTTTGTTTTTTTCAAATGCCTATTGCCAAGCTATGTCCCGCAGACGAACTTAGCCGACCACATATTGTTAAAAGGCACCAAAACATTTACTTATACACAACATTCTAGCTTGATGTTAGTCAGGCACTTTTCGCACGCTATCTCCTGGACTATTATCTGATTTTTGTNAAAAAAAAAAAAAAAAAAAAAAAAAAAAAAAAGAGGGGAAAATTGAATTAATATGATAATAATAGGGTGTAAAGTAGAAATCATTAAAATAATTAAGTCCTATTTCGTATAGGACGCGAGGAAGATATAAGCATACTAATTGGCAGACTTTAGCAGACTTGTGTATTATAGTAAACTTATTATTTTATTTTTTATTTATCTAATAGTTCTTTTGTACGAAGTATTCTTTTTCACGTTTCTTCATAGGGACTTTGTCAAGCTTAGCTAATGAGTTTTTCCTTGATGCTTGGATGAAAATACTAAAGTTTATCAAAGCAGTAAGGATGGAGACTTGTACCAAAAAGACGGTGTTAAGAGTGCCCTCAGGGTCTAAAAATAACTCTTCCTTTTTATTTGGATTTTTGAAGAAAGCCTCTAGACCTTTTAATAACTCATTTGTTACTAACTT
Source organism: Gerris buenoi (assembly GCA_001010745.2). NCBI lineage: Eukaryota > Metazoa > Arthropoda > Insecta > Hemiptera > Gerridae > Gerris > Gerris buenoi. The sequence goes on along the minus strand of KZ651479.1, from coordinate 97,007 downwards.
CAGAAATAGGGCAAACTTAAAATCTCTGCAGAGTTACCCATTATAAGAATGACATAAGCAAATAGCTCTTTATCTTCGACGTATGACATTAAAGACATTCTTTTCTAATTCCAATTAATTAAAGGTAAGTGATGACACAAGCATTGTGGAGAATCCGAAACATGGAGATAATGTTATCTGCGTAGTATTTGTGGCACTTCTTTAGATTGATACTCCCCTTATAAAAGCAGAATTGTGATATTTCTTTAGCCCAAAGTAGAATGATAGTTATTCAGTCAAAGTCATTTATATTATAAAGAAATATGGGGAAGTAACAATCTAAAGAAGTACCGTATTTGTCAACTCTACAGTTTCACTTTCTCATGATATATGAAAGGTATCTAATACATGATGATTCAAAAAGAGTGAACCGATTCCATGATTAAATATTTTATTAACTTATAATACAATTATTCTACTCACAGTCAAGTTTTATTTCACATGTTACAAGTGTGTACAACATCAAGACCAGATGAGAATTCTTCTCAAATACGTTGAAGCATATAATTATCAGGATCAATTGAATTTATCGATTTTTATTCGATGTTGTTACTTATCCAAGTCAGTTTTTTGTCTTGGTCTCTGATTTAGTTTTTGCTAACTTGAGAACACAAAACGCCTTCTGTTTGACAGTCAACAAACAACTGAGCGTTCTTTATAGACCGATACACATAGCGCGGTTACGCGACAATAATCTGAACTTAAAAATCTAATCTTTTAAACAGCCACTCACTCATTCTGATTCATACATTTACTTACAAAATATTTCATTAAAAAATTGTGTTCCATCGATATGTCCCATGTAGGGGACGGTGAGAGAAGAAAAATGAACTAAAAATCGCGAAGGGTTGTTGTGGGTACCATATGGTGAAAAAAGGACACGTTTTCCAACGTGCTTTGATTTTCCGATAAGGCGAAACGTGACGGCTATTTCAAATGGCATTTGTGTTTCAGTTTGTACCTTTCTCCTTCCTATCCTAGATTTCGTTATTTTATTCTACTTTTTCCGGCAAAGTTAAGTTGTTAAAACGAACAACTTTTATACTAAGATGTTAGTGTGAACTAAAACGTTATTAGTAAACGATTCCTGAACAAAGTTGTTTCATTTTATTATTCTATTAACTTTTTTTGGCGTCTTTAAATGTTACTTTTGTTTTTGTTAAATATTAGAATCTTTTATATTACAAGATACACAAAGCAATTCTTTTACTTTCTCCATTCTTTCATTTTCAACTTTGATAAACAAAGAAAGGCGTATTAAATTAAACCTTTAACACTAAATTATTCCGCTCTAAATAACTAATTATATTTAACCATCTCTTTTACAATTGTTGGAAAAATTAGATTTTTTTTTATGCGTGTTTCATATACATCTTTATTACGGAACCATAATTGTGAAACACCTCTCACATCTTATTCATTTTTTCTATGTTGTTCCATTTTTAGGGTTTTGTAGATACTTCTCAAAACCCTTATGCCGAGGGTGATGTGTCTGTCTGTCCGTCGCTCTTTGGCTCATAGCGCCCGAACCATTTAAGCTAAAATGCTGAAATTTATAACACTGGCGTAACTTCCGGGCCCAAACACAGGACATATACACAAAAGTTAAAAATTTAATATGCGCATGCGCAATTCGAAAAAATGCGGTAAAGTCAAAAATTTAGATTTTTTTTAATTTTCGAGTGGGGTATCAAATGAAAGCTGCTGAATAGCAGATTACGAATATATGAATAAATTTTTAAATTTCGCTTTCCTTATTGGTCAAATAAATCAAAATACACCCAAAATTGCCCCCCCTCAACTACCATATAACGGCTGGATGTAAAATTTCAAAATAATTCATACTAATACCCTATTGTGGGGTGATGTAAATTCCGGGAGTGCATCGAAAAATTTTAAAAATTGCCAATTTTAGGCGCGAAAATTTAAAATTTGCCCAAAATTTTATTTTTTTAAAATTTTGAGTTGGGTATCAAATGAAAGCTGCTGAAGAGTAGGACACAAATATATATTTGCTTTTTTAAATTTTGCGTTCCTTATTGGTTTATTACTGATAAAAAACATTGTGACCCCCCGGGGGATCGAACCCGGGACTTTTAGATTGAAGGCAAGAAATCATTATTTACATAATGGGTATGCTTACTCATCTACAAAACCCTAAAAAGTACTTGGCCTAAGTACTTCGCTGTAATTTTTTTTTTTTTTATTTTTGCCACCCTGTAGTTATAAAAAGTGTTCCATTTAATTATGAATTTTAACATATAAAGCGTTCCCACGGGAAAAATTTATCTCATACTATCACCTTCAAACACTTTTTGAGGTATGCTTCAAAATAAATTGATTAAATTATATAATATTAGATTAAAACTTATGTTCACTGTGAATATAAGAAAGTTATATTCGAGTTCATTGCAGTGATTTTCTTTTACAGAGAATAGTTATAATGTTAAGAGCCAACTATATAACTAAACAAAGATTTGCCACCATAATAACATACTTTTTGTATAAAGTAACTAATAAAGTAAAAAAGAAACAAAACAAATATTTAATCCGATGAACATTACATATTAATCCTTGCATTTAAAGAACTTATTTTGTATTTTTTTTTTTACCGTAATTGGGCGCAACATGTTAGGCTTTGTAGAGTTTTTAACTTGTAAAATTAATCTTTATTACTTCCATTAAGCTATAATTAAGTCAAATAGCACATATGGTTAGTATGTAAATTCTAGTTGTAGAATATTAATTGGTTTATATTATACGTTAAGTATTGGATATCATGCGAATGTATAGCGTGCACAATGCACTTAAAAACTTTCGTTCACGGATCTCTTTAACTTTGGCTTTTATGGTTGAATGGTGTAAAGTCAATATCAAATACAGAAAGAATAGAAACTTGTTTTTTTTTTACAGTTTCTTTATGTTTATTCTTACTAAAATCTATTATTTTGCAGTCCGTTTATTACTAGGTGTGCAATGCTTGCTATATTGAGCTGAGCGTGCATTTTAATCTTATCTATTTATTTTTTAGTTTTTTTTCCCCCCTGTTTTTCTATTTTACCAATAGAATGACCCCTGATAAATGAAAATATGACAAAAATTAACATAACAATAACTGTACTCTTAAAGAGCTTTCCAACGACATGCATCTTGAAGGGCATATACTATTTTAACTTTTGTACCCCGAACCCCTGTGTACCAATTTGGCCCATTTCAGATTTATACCTTCCTGTGGTTGGTCACTATGACCATGCCGAATTTGTGCGAATCGGTTCAGCCGTTCAGGAGGAGTATTCATTAGAAAAAATGCAAAGTGTAGTATAAGAGCTTCGCTTCGCTCAGCTCAATAA
>KZ651479.1:31329-48600 GCA_001010745.2 Gerris buenoi | reverse complement strand
TAAAGCCTTTTCACTTTAGACCTCTAAGGACATTACAAAAGATGTTATTTCAGTTTAGCTGAGTTTTTTTTACTTCAGGTTTTTATAATTATAAAAAGATAAAATTTTTAGTTTCATGTAGATGCTTTGCTTTTGTATGTGTATATTATGTATGTATATATATATAAACTTATATATATATATTTGAGTGTAAGCGTGTTTTAGACACCTGGTAACAAAGAATATATTAACAACTCATTCACAAGTACAAAGAAAGGAAGAAGGGTAAAAAAAAATAGTAAAAATACGTCTTTTAATTTTAAAATAACAGAATATTAAAGTTAAATTTTAAGCTATCCTGTAAAATATTTTAATTCTGGCATTTTTAATCCTTTGTTCTAGTAAAGTTAAAGATGGATTAATATTATTATCGATTTTTTCATGTTTTTGCTATGGCTCATAAACTCGAAAAGCGTTACACATCAGGAGGTTAGCAAGAGGTAGAAGGTATTAAAACTTAACTCTTGAATAATAGAGCAGGCATATTATATTTCTTTATTTTTTTGGATAAGAAAAATAAATAAATTAATATACATTCGTTAACATTTTTTTAACGAAATGACTCTCAAATTTTACTGGGTAATAATATGAACAGTGTTATATGAATTAAAGCCTTTTCACTTTAGTTATTTTCACTGATGAAGACTGACAAAGTTATGAGTAAATAATTGCTTATCAGATAATGAATCGATCAAAACATTAACAGGAACCTTCACGATTTCTTAAGCCCTCAAGAAGGACTCGTTGTCTAGCATTGGTCCCTTCAATGTAGACTCACTCTGCCCTTAGTGAGTAATTTGTTAATATAACTCTATTGCATGCATACACCCGACACCAATAGATCTCTTTAGAGGCTGAATACTGCTTTGAAAATCGATAAATTCATTTTGCTTAGTGTGAATATTATTTTTAGTCCAGAAGATAGCGTAACTACTAACATCAAGCTAGAATTTTGAGCATAGGTATATGCTTTGGTGCCTTTTAAGAATGTACGGTTGGTTAAGTTCGTCTGAGGGACATGACTTTGCAATAGGCATTTGAAAAAAAAAAGAACCGGTGGAGAGCGGCTATGTCCCCGCCCCTTTCGGTGGACAATGTGATTTTCATGATCCTGTGTATGAAATTGATTATTATACAAAGTTGATGGTAGTTTGTCACTTAATATGTGACCTCTTTGATTTGGAGTAATATTTGACTAACTCACCTATTATTAAGTGATAAACTACTATCGACTTGATTTTACAGGTCTACTACTAAGTTATTACCTAAATTAGAAATGGCCGGGCCATTCTCCACCAGTTAGATTTTTCATTTCCTATTGCCAAACTATGTCCCGCAGACAAATTTAGCCGACCACATATTCTTAAAAGGCACCAAGACATTTAATTATGCACAAAATTCTAGCTTGATGTTATTCAGACACGATTTGCACGCTTTCTCCTGGACTATTTGTAGCCTTAAGATAATGTTGTTTTTGTGAAAATTCTAATAATCCGTTAACTGTTTGTACGAGGATGGAGGTTACAATTTGACGTAGAGAAAATATACATATTATGACATTGTCAACCGACTGTTTGAATAAGCATGTCGACATTCCAGACAACCACATGCTAATATAGATCTATATCAACAGTCAGTGTTGTACCAAGCAACACTAAAGCTAGAGCTCATACATATTCACTTTCCATACCTAAATAAAGATATATAATTGCATTACTATTATTGAGTCACTATAGTTTAACAGCTGATGAAAGCTAATTCTAGATGAAAGCATGAAGTTGTGAAATACCCTTCTATAAATAAATATTCAATAACTCTGCCGTCTGTTCCAGGTCCTAAGTGTATAAATAAAACTAAGTTTAAATTTTATTTTAGAATAGCCAAAAAAAAAGAAAGTTTATTAGATAACTCACAATATACAAACGATTCTTTTTGAGAAATAGTACATTACGCATCTAATGCGGAAATTTACATTGTGCATTTTGCATGCGAGTCTGGAGTTTGTACCCGAGCGATAGCGAGGGTAGTAAAACCACACGAGCAAAGCAAAATGCAGTTTTCGCACGAGTTGCGTACCGCACTCTACAATTGTTGGATTTTAATAATAAGTACAGAAAAAATGGATACTTTAATTAAAAAAAAAAACAGCAAATTAGTTTCATTAAATGTAAATAAACACGCTAATCGTGTGATAAGGTGAATAATTCTTCTTAATTTCCGCTCTAGTGAAAACTGAAGAACTATGAAACGTGAGTGCCCAATTAATACAACTTCGAAAAGAATCACTTTCTAATCATCTAAACAGAGATAAAATGTTTATATTTTGTATCAAAAAAGTATAAGGTTTGGTGCCAATTGTAGTAGTCTAGTATTTTCTACTAGAACGGGTAATTAGGTAAATTGTCATAGCGTTGCATAAGCTTTTGTATTATTTTATCATAAAACGTTGCCGCCAGTGATTTCAACCAAGTGGCAACATGATAGTAGTAGCAGTAAAGCCTAGAACAAGTACTAGACGGGTAGGACGAACTTGTTCGAACCTTGCAAATAGGCCATCTTTTAGGCCCTTTTTACACCCCCGTGGTGGAGAGTTCCGGCTACTTCACACTTTACACATCTTACATTTGTACATTTACCGCCGCCCGAAGCAAGCATGGTGTGGTCATTAGTAAGCTATTATAAGCGTGAGTCAAAGCGTGGAGTGCCCCCTATGGGGTGTCCCTCACCCTGCTCCGTCCGAACCATAGATACAAATCACATCATCATGACACGGATTGGACCCACATCAAAGATTGGGGGAAGAGTGCCTCATAGGGGGTGTTCCTCACCTTTACCATCCGCGATTCATTGATGCAATTCAGAGTATCATGGCACGGGATCGAACCAACGACCTCGAGTTGCCTCGACTTATTGATAGCTGAACGAGCGCTTTAAGACCCTTGGCCACGCTGGCTCCCTAGTGACAAAGGTAGTACTGATATGTTTTGAATATTTAAGATTATTACAAAATTAATTAGGAGTATTATTAGGATTTTCTAAAATAGTATTAAGCTTGGTAATGACCCAAGTGGCGCTGAAATAACGCATATTGATTAAAAAAAAACAAAAAAAAACCGTGCATCAAAGTCTACTTTGATTAAAATAGGTGGGGGTCCATCCAACTCAACTTAGAATGTCCAAGTTGACTTAGATACCCTGTTTACATGATCCAAGTAGCTTCAAAGTAAAGTCAAAGCTGACTTGGTCAATAACCTTTAATTAACCTCCTGACCAGACCAAGAACACCGCCAGAGTGAAAGGCCTAAAACTTTACTAACTAATTAACTAAACATAGATTTAATTACTTTATTGATTTCTAAAGCGTTGATAAATTTAAATGTTACTATTTTCTTAAATGTAATGTATTTCTTGTATAAAAAATATAATTTATGTTTTCATGGAGTTTTGAAAAAGTTTTATAAATTCAATGGAATTGAAAACTGCTGAAAAAAACTGTTGTCAAAATGTGTTGAGTCCAAGGTCATCACAGTTTTTTGGGATCCTATGCTACAGAATGTACATGAAATGTGTTGAATACACCACTCATTACCTCGGAAGTAAGTGATTGTAAGTATATTTTTAAAAAAAAGGACATTTTGTGGTATGTAGATACTGCATTACTGGAAGATAATTACGAAAGAGGATAAATTGGGAAGAAAATAACTTCCCTTCTGTACGAGCGTTGCTAAGGTTAGAGTGGGAGAGAACCTCCTCATTACAGTTATAGATTAGATAATAGCAGAACCGAAGTGGCCAGAAAAAAGAGAAACTAATTTTCACCGATAAAGCCTATATAAAATTCTTTAACCCAGACAAGAATTGAACCTGGGACCACCATATCCTTTAATCAGCGCTCCTCGGAAGGAAGTTTAGGAAAGCAAATCAGAAAGACTATTTGACGGTCATCTAATGTGCAGCACCAACCGCACGACGGTGATACCCCCTCCCTAACACCATTAATTAATGTAGTATTCTTTTTATATGTATAAATGTTGCATATTTTGACGAAAGATTGCACAATTTTCCGTTTTTAGGGAGTAGAAAATAGTTCCTCTGTAATTGAAGAAATTTGTCAACCATATTTACCTGTGAAGTGCGGCATTGTAGATTTAAATCTCAATTATCATGAAGCACTGCTCTTATATACCCTGTTTGCCACCAGGGTTCTGTGTTTGTTTTTGGGCTGTTTAAATAGCAATCATTTAAAATTACATTTCAATTTGGTAACCTAGCTTGGAGGTTACAAAACAATTTTCAAAATATTTTCAGAACTCTTCCTATGAACGCTTTCATTCTGGATCCGAATTGAGTTTTCAATCTTAAAAAAAAAGCTGTAGAACAGGATTTAAATATTTAGAATGCTTTTTAATTAGGGAATGTTAAAGGAAGAGTTACTTCGGAGGCGATTAGATTAATCGTTTTGGTGATTAAATACGTGGGTTGGTTTGGAATTGATTGAAATGGAATTAAGATAAATGATTATGTAAAGAATGACAGAATACCAATAATAAATAGAAAGGTTAAGTTCTCTACTGTAATACTATATTGCCTGATATTAATTAATAAAATTACTCTATGGCGCAATAACCATTGGACGACTTAGATTGGAAGAAGCACTCAAGACAAAAAATAAATAAACAGATGCGCAATCGAAATGCTGTGATGACCATAAATACTGTATACTTCGTTCGTTCCACGATTATAACCGACACTGGCCTTAGAACTAGATCTAAAATGCAATGGTGACTGTCAGTAATTACTTTAACCAAAGCCTAAAAGGTTAGTTGTGTCACCTCACAACTACGATCCTAATTCGCAAGTGAGACCTCGTATGTGATTCTGGTGTATGTGTATGGTTATGGTTACTTGTGTCACCCAATAACTGCGCTCCAAATTCACAAGTGAGACCTCGTATGTGATTCTGGTGTATGTGTATGGTTATGGTTACTTGTGTCACCCAATAACTGCGCTCCAAATTCACAAGTGAGACCTCGTATGTGTTCACTTTATTAAAGAAGTGACGTAGTGAGAACTCGTTACTATATTATTTTATGAACTGTTATAATTTAAAATTACCAATGTCCCAGAAGGCCCTCTTATACGCGTTGTCCACCGGGGCATTAACTGGGACACCTAGATCTAGAAATACAAGTAAAGTTTAAATTTTATCACGTTCTTTTTATTCGAATTTAAAAGTCTCTAGTTAAAAATTAACCTTTATTAAAATCTAATTATAAAGTTGACTTGTTAGTAATAAGGGAGTGAAGCCAACAGCTAGGCCAAGTCTGGATCAAAGCCAAGCATAGATAAGCAGACCACTGCACCAAAACTCCCACCCCTCTACAAACCCTTCTTATCGTTACTCATCTGCTTCTTTTCAACAGCTTAAAATCACCAATTGGTTAACTTAAGTTAATCAGGTCTTGAACATCAACTTTTAATTAGGAAAAATCTGATAATCTTTAGGTTTTTATCACTGATTAAAATGTTGTTCGTTATCAAAGTTGGTTATTTAATTATACAAGATACCGCATAAGCGCATAAGTTAGTGCCGCATAATTAAAATCAATTTTATTGATTTTGAGTTATGTAAGAAAATAGGAGGTACGTCCGGAACGGATCAAACGGAAGTTACTTACGGAAGTAGTGCTTAGTACGGAAGTAGTACTTAGAGCATTAGGAAGTAGACTTGTGCAGGAGCATTGTATTAAAACTCAATGATGCATTGAAATTTCTTACGAAGTGTGCGCAATCAGTTGAAATTAAATGGAACCTACTGCACTATTTTCGATCCAAATATCAACATTTTATTATATATTACTCTGAAAAATGTTGAAAGTGTTAATAAATTAAGAGGCGAGTTTTTGCATGTCAGCACAATGCTAGGGTTCGAAGGCATCACAGTATTGTTTAAGTAGTAGTAGTACCTAACAAAAGGTGTAGTCGTAAGAGGAGAGGACAGACGGATGGACACTTGGACAGACACATGCAGGAAAATATTACTACGGTCCTTGGTTTTTCCTACGGACCCTAAAAATGGTTCGAACGCATGTCATAAAAGAAAAACTAGTGATAGAAGATTAAATTGATACGAGCTACTACCTATGATTAAGCCCTACCATCCAGATTTTATTAAATCTAGACCTTGTAGGTTTTAAGATTATAGTGGTTCTCAACTCGTTCAACACGTTGAACGACAGATTTAAATAGGTTTATTTACGATTGATACGAAATATAAACATTTTATCTCTGTTTAGATGTGTAGAAAGTAATTCTTTTCGCACTTGTATTATGCGCGTTGTATAATTTTTCTTTATTTCGGCACTAGGGCGGAAATAAAGAAGAATCCTTTACCTTATCGCTCGATTAGAGAGCTTTTTACAAAACTAATTTGCTGTTTGTATAATTAAAGTATTTGTTTTTTTTTTCTGTTGTTAATTAAAATCCAACAATCGTAGATAAAGTACGGTAAGCAACTTGTGCAAAAACTGCATTTTGCTTTGCTTGTGTGCTTTTCTACGCTGCTATCGCTCGGGTGCAAACTCCACACTCGCATGCAAAATGCTACTTTCCACACTAGACGCGTAATGTACTATTTTTGACGTCTAAAACGGAGTTCTTTCTAGAAAACATTCTTTCTTCAGAATGATCAAGGCTCTTCTATTACATTTGGTTAGATGGAATGCAAAAAATAACCTTGCATAATACGAAATGAGATGATGATGAAATTTAGTGAGATAAGGATTAGCTGAGGAAGGTGTTATTGGAGAGATGAGATTGACTTAGTAACTACGTAAGGTTAAACAATGAACTTTTGACCGGGTAGAGAAATCGATCTGTATCCGGGTCCAGAAACTTCCGTCAACTCTATAGGCTCAATACCAGAGCACTTCCTCCTATAACATCAGTCTTAGATCGATAATTTCTTCCTCACACCGAAATCATATAAGGTTATATGTGGCCAGGAGCATCTCACTAATCATAAAAGTTATTTCAGGTAACCAATGCCACGTATATTGGAGTATTTTCATTTTGCATTAATTGATATGTATTTGACGTATATCCCGAGGAAAAAATTAATCATATTAATTAATCCTAACAATTAATAAAATTAATACTAATACTAAAATTAAAAATACAATTAATAAAATGAATCCTATTAATTAATCCTAACAATCCTAGAAACTCAAAATTTTGTATTTAGGTAGTGTTTATTGTACAAATAAAGGAAAAATTAAAAAAGGAAAATTGTCCCTTTCACGGCTAATAGAAAAACCGCCTGTTAAAAATATTGTAAAAAATTGTAAACAGCGCCACTAGAGCTACCTAGTAGTAAACTTTAAAACAAAAAAGTGATGAGTTGTACAGTTTAGATTGACAGTTATCTTAAATATTTACTCCAGATAATTTTATTTAGTTCAATTTCAATCACCGCCGAAGAAGTTACATGAAAGATTAACAAGAACAAGGAAAAAAAATGTCTGAGGCAACGAAAAATTACTTACAAATATCCCAACAAAAACACTTATGTAAAAAAATAAGCCAAGTCTCGCGTAAAAAGTTGTCCAGTGCAAGTGCATGATGTTTGTCGGTCATTCCCTCTATTCTATTCTCTTCGCCAAAAACTCTCTACATGTTTAAATTAAAGAAAAACATTTTCTGACATAGCAAATACACACACTAACTTAAATAAAATAATAAATGTTATTTTTGCATTTGAGCGTCACAACACAAGGATACAAATTACTCTCTTTGGGGGTGTGTATTTTCCAATTCAGAAAATGTTTTTAAATTTAAATGTTTAGAGAGCTATTGGGAATAAGAATAGAGAGAGGGACAGACAAACATCATGTACTTGCACTGGATAAATTAGACCTAGTGGAACTTACTCGGACAGTGGGAGACTTGGCTAAATTTAAATTTAAATGTTTAGAGAGCTATTGGGAATAAGAATAGAAAAAACTATGATAAAAAAAAACCTATAAAATAAAAAAACCTATGATCTCACAACGTTTTATGCGAGACTTTTACTCTAGTGTTTTTGTTGGGATTATTCTTACGTTAAACAATAGAAGAGATAAACAAGTAAGGCGCGCTTCACGTAAGTACGTGATGCTATAATCGGCGGTTTCTGTACGATTAAGTTTAAATATTAAGTGAAATAGTAAAACTCCAAAATGGGTCCAGTTGTCTAAAATTACGAGATATACCTGTGTGCCAAATTTCATGTTTCTAGCTATAGTAGTTTATGAATTGAAACAAGTCAACGGACAGACAGACAAAGCCGTTATTATTTCTCTATTATCAGAGCTGCTATTATTTTTTCTCTCTAAGACGTTATTCTTTTTTACTTAGTAAAGAAACCTAAAATTAATGCAATCAAAACAAGTAAGAAAAAAAGAAATGTTTAATATAATGGTGAGCAGTGTGAATAGAACCGTGTTCTCCTGTGCTAGGAAGGCTTTTTGCCAGGTCTAACACTCGCTCCCATTCTCTACTCGCAGTCCAAAGTCAACACAAGTCCAACAAAGAGAAAGATAAACGGGCGGGCTGTAAACTATTTGAATTATTTACAGACTACCACAACATTCAAACTTGTGCCTCGCTTTCAGTTGTTGTGTGCAGTTAATTGCTAATGATCTTGTATAGTTCTAACGCTTCCTTCCTTAGTTTTAACCATGTCTTTTTTACGAGTGTTTTTATAGGTAAGATTATTTATTAAATTATTATAGGTAAGATTAGATTTAGATTTATATAAAAAGGCAACACTGGCTGTAAACAGAACAGCTATTTTAGTTGATATTGTAAAACCTCTTACATTTTGATAAACACTCTATTATTTGATATTTTATTTATAGAATTAAAACTGACTGTAGGGAAAATTTAATGTGCAACTTGAGCTTAAAGTGTCTGCTGCACTCTAGAAACCTCTCCACCCTCGCATGCGGCTTGTGCGTAAATATTTCTCTCGAATGCAGCAAAGTGCCACTTTTCGCACTTGTTGCACAAATAACTATTAATAGTTGTTTTAAACATTTTATTATTCATAATTTTACTACAGTACAAAGTAAGTACCTGTGCGTAAAACATGTCATAAATGAGTTCCGAACAACGCGTGACGATGCAAAGGACGATACTAATCGGCGGGGTTGGAACACCAAACATAACAATTTTATATCAAGGCTTTTCTGGTGAAATCACTTGGTATGACACGATGTAAAAAAAGAATTCACGATAATGTTCTTTACTCTGTTTATTTTAGAAAGAGATTTTATATACACTTAATAAACTTTACAAAAGGTTTTGTGATCTCTGAACGCTAAAACAAGATTCAACAGTTTCAAAGCTACAAGAGCGAAAAGAGTTACTTTGTCTGAAACTACCTTACTCTAGTAAACTACCTTCAGTATCTGACAAACCTAACTAACTGTATACAATCAACAGGTTGTCAATGAATGACTTAAAATATTACCCTGCGACTAAAGATAAATCTCTTTTCCTAAAAGCCATTTTCACAGATAAAAAGTTTTCACTAGGATGCCTTCACCTTGCTCTCCGTAACAATGCAAACAAAAAGAGAAATAAAATCGCCTCTTCTTCCAGTTATAAATGTGCTGTGTAAATATATATTTTTCATTATTTTTATTATTTTGAAGAGGAGATAAAAATGTTTTATGTTTTATAAATATATATAAAATATTATATACTGTTATAAAACTTAGGTATAAAGCAAATATTATCTGTCATCAAATCCTGAATGGATATTGATTTTTAGAATAATATACGAGTAAACATAATTGAAAAATTTTACCTTTCTAATTTCTCATGTCTTTAACATATAAAGAATGAAAGGATAATATAATATATAAGGAAGCATTATGATAGTGTGGTAATTTGATTTTGAAATGTTGATAAATTTACACGATTTATGGTACCTATTAGCCTTCGCGAAATAGTTTAGTTAAAAATCTTGAAAAATTGGTTTATAAAAAATGAATGATGTAAAGACACGTGGAGTAGAGCCTAAACTATAATGAGCTGATTTCAATAGGTTTGTTGCCAACTACACTTCAAACGAGTTTGGAACTGTCCGACGCGAGCGCATCGGACCAAAATTGAACGCCTTTTGCTAATGCGCATGCGTCGGACAGTTTCAAACTAGTTTGAAGTGTGGTTGGAACAAACCTAATGAAATTTGGCATTTATTGTCAGAAAAATACACTTTGAGGTGAAATCGAAAAATGAATTTAACAGTTTAATTAAGTGATGCTATACTAAACTTAAAAAAATTATAACTCGTGTATTTACATCTAAAATGTAGTCCATTTAAATACGAATCAAATGCTAAGACCGAGTGGTAGTGCTCGATTTCGCGCCAGGGAGGAATTTATTTGTTGTATCTATTTTTTTAATAATAAATAAATTTAATCGTGAAAACTCAAAATTATGTTGTTTTGTGCGAACTGTAGCGGACATAGTAATATGTTCTGAATCATATTCAGAAAAAACAATAATCAAAGAAAGACCATATAAGTTGTTTTTAATTTTACTCGTATTTATGTTTTCTCTTTTCGTGAGACATTTAAAATAAAGTCCGAAGCAGAAGACCTCATATGCGGATCCAACGTACAAACTACAAACCCAGTTTAAAACTCTATCATATAGTACTCTATCCTCTAAGCAAGCTGACTGGCCCACAGAATGTGAGTACCTTGTTTAGGGGAAGTAACCCTAGTTCTTCAATTGGCGTATGGCAAAGCCAAAGATTTTCCACCTCAGGCGTGTTAATACAGGACGCTGTAATTTAGGTGAGAAAGGGTTTCATCCTTTTCCTCGCACACTGGGCTATCTGCTAGGGCAAGCAGATGCATAAGTGGTTATTAGTTCAATGCTAATTACTGAGTTATCAATTATATATTTAATATTAAATATCTTATTAATCAACGCTATGAGATTCTGATTTTTTAAAAAATAAACTTAGTGGCAAATATCTCTCACCATGTGCAACTCTTCATCATCATGCGCAACTCCTTTTATCATCATGGGCAACTCTCTTTATCATCATAGGCAACACCCTTCATCATTATGTGCATTTACTCTAACCACCTCTACTTCACTCTTGAGAGTGATCCTTATAATGGGTCCGAAACGTCCGTTTTAACTTTATCTGTAAAGCGGTCTCTACCGGAAGATCTAAATTTATTAGATTTGCTTACAAAACCTTTTCTATAGCATTTCAACTGTTAATTTTTTATCATTTTAATTTTAGAAATGGTGGAAATAGAGTATATTTTACTATTTCAAGTAAATAAATTACAAAAAAAAAAAAAAAAAAATTAACTTAAACGGAAACTATTAAGTCGATATGTTAATAACTATTTTATAGTCTCTAAATCTAAATAGTGGGAAATATCTCTTCATCATCATGTGCAACCCCCTTCATCATAATGAGCAACTCTCTTCATCGTTATGCCAAACACTCTTAAGAATAATCCTTGTAATGGATCCAAAAAGTCTGTTTTAACTAAATCTGTAAAGCGGTCTTTACCGGAAGATCTAAATTTATTAGATTTGCTGCCAAAAATCTTTCCTATAGAATTTCAACTGTTTATCTTTGATAATTTTAGTTTTAAAAATTGTAGAAATAAAGTAGTTTTAAAATTCAAATGAATATCTTGTGTTTAAGAATTTAAATTTACAAAAATTTCTTTTGTGTGTAGGTACTCAAAACTGGTCTAAATGGACATTGATGGTTTTTCCCCTGGACCCTTCAATGTATTATTGCAGATTAATATACTATGGCAGATAATGATCTTTAACAGGGTTGAAACTAGTTACGTCTCTTATTACACCTCTTACGCCATCTATTACTTACAATTACTTTTATACGAGAATTTCAAGGGTGTATCACATTAAATTAGTATTAACAATTTAAGTAATTGTTTACAAAAAATATTATTTTAACTTAAGTTGAAACTATTGTCTATATATTAATAACTATTTTGGTCTACGAATCTAGAAGAAATATGTTAAATTAAGAAGAGCTTACCGTCAACATTTGCTGGGTCGGATAATCGCTTGATAAGTTTCCACAATACGCCATCTTGTCTGAAGTATACAGAACACCAGAAATCTAAGTGAGCCCAAGAACTCTACATAGAAGAATGAGAGAAGACTATAAAGAAACTAGAAGAATAAAATTAAGTCTTCAGCGAGTAAGACCTCGAAACTACAAGGTGATTCTACTTATTTCCTAAAAACTAAGAAATATTACGACCGGTAATCCCATTCTCAAACATAATTACCGGAAATCGATTTTTACTTATTCTTTAGACACCCGTTACTTTTGTCCATTAAACCGGGTTTTTTATCGCTTATAACTACTAGTTCTGGAAACGCTTTGAGAAAATAGGTAATTTTATTTATGAGAAGCTCTATTGAGTTTTACGATTTACTGTAATTTATATGTCAAAATTACATACTAACCACTACTAAAATGAAAAAAATTAGTATCTGAAATAGACAAATTTATTTCAACCATTAATTCATTTTGTTTTGTTTGTGAATACGATTATTCTGTTCTTATAAAGTGGGCATTAAAACAACATAAAAAAATTTAGTAACACAAATGAAACTGCAAAACTAAATACCGCTACTGCGCATGACAATTTTTAATCTAAAATGCTGTACCTGATGAAGTAAATTATTGTAAGTCTAATTTTGTTTTAAATTGACTTTTTTTGGTATGAACTACTCGTACATTATGGCAGATACTTGTAGTAAATTATTNGTATATAACTTATAATAATATTACTATAAAAGCTTATTACTCTTTAAGATGCAATTATAAATCAAACTAGAATTCTGAGAGAGATGAAGTTAAGATTTAGGAGTAGGCTTGAGGCTTAAACAGGTTTTTTAGTACTTGGTTGAAATAAACAGGCATAAATAGTGATATCAAATGTTAAGCGAAGAATAATGAGTGTGATAAGAGCGATGAAATCAAAGCGGAGCAAGTAGAAGTGGAGGCAGAAGGCGTATGTAATAGGATCAGGCTTGAGGTTTCAAATTAGGTTTGTTAGTATGCACTTGTTTGAAATAAACAATCAAAATTGCACGATAAAAAGAACTTTTTATATACTACAGTCTATAAGATTAGAGTTGGCACGAAGGCGGGAAACAACAAACGTGGAGGTAGTTTTGGGGTTATAAAAAGGGAAAATCGGTGTTGCCATGTTATATTTTTTTTGTGGAACAGGGGTTGAGTAGAGCATTTTTTTTCTAAAGTTGCATTCAACATGGGAGACCAATAAAATCGTTTCCCTCAAAATTTTCCCGCCTTTTGACTGTGCCAATTCTAATCTTATAGACTTTAGGTCTCCTTTAATTGCTATAATATGACATACAATAAATTACCACAAAGGTATTTTGGTTATTATTATATATTTATTTTCATCTTTAGCATTCTCTTTGTGAATATACGAACACATTAGTAAGAGTTAATTAGTTTATTTAATGAAACATAATATTATATTTTTTACAAAAATATAAATAATCTAGTGATTGATAACTATACTAAACTTCACTAACTAATTAAATAACTAGTATTATACGCCACATACATGATCAAGCTTGGGTTGTCAAACCATGTTTGCAAGTTGGTTTGGTGTTGTATTCACAATACGTCAAACTTACTCGACAAACGTTTGATCAAACTCGCTCGTCAAACATGTTTGAACTTGTATGTGGTCTAGCTAAGTAGTAATCTGTAGGAGGATAACTAAAAAACAAAATTTAGGTTTTCAAATAATTGAAGAAAAGTTTACTTTGAAAAGAGTTTAGATTTGACTATGTGTTTCTAGAATGGAGAGGATGAATATGNAAACATGTTTGAACTTGTATGTGGTCTAGCTAAGTAGTAATCTGTAGGAGGATAACTAAACAACAAAATTTAGGTTTTCAAATAATTGAAGAAAAGTTTACTTTGAAAAGAGTTTAGATTTGACTATGTGTTTCTAGAATGGAGAGGATGAATATGTACAAATGACAAAGGCTTAACATAATGGAAATGCTACTTTCTAATTCATTCATTTTCTACATAAATACTATTTCATAAAATTAAATAATGGACAGACTGAGTCCTTTACACGACCTATTTTTAGGGCCCGTAGCCAAAAACAAGGACCCTTACATCCCTAAGCCTGTCTAGCTGTATTTAACGCACCTGATCTCTTAAAGTACCCAACAAAAAAAATTTAAAACTTTTCAGTAATGTATGTGTAATAACCTAATCACAGTAAAATGATAAGATAGCCTCAAAAAGTCATCCCTCAAAAACAAAAGGTTGAAGTTTAGAGAAAAGTTATCCCTCAAAAACAAGGTGTTGAAGTTTAGGGAAAATTCATCGCTTAAAAAGTAGGGGTTGAAGTTTAGGGAAAAGTAATTCCTCAAAAAATATGGGTGTAAGTTTAGAAGTTAACAAAGAAGGATGCCCTGAGTAGAAATATATATTTCAATGGATAATACAGGGTGATTCACGATAAATGTTACAGACTTCAGTAGCTGATTCTACACCCCAAAAGCAATAAAAAATTTCCCCTTGACCCCTGTCCGATTCTCAATTTTAAGGGAGTTATTTGGGGTTTTCTGGTTTTATTGTAAAACACGAGTTTTCTTCATAAAAATTGTCATATCACCCAAACTGTTGGTCTTAAAGAAAATTTGAAAAAACCATTGAAAAGCTCAATAAATTTCCAATAAAAATACAGACCTTAGAAGTTTCTAAACACAGTTCTAACAATGTCAATACAATCACAATTGGGAATCAATTGTAGTTACTACAGTTCGGAAAATGTTATTTGTGTCTGCCGCAAAAACTATTTTTTAGCCTTAGCCTGGCACATTTTTCCAAAAACTTCTCCTTTTAATAAGCTTTCCAACGGTATACTCAACTTTGTGATTCCGTTAAAAATTGGTAGAGAAATTCAAGTTAGAACGCGAAAAAACAGCACAGAAAGTGTAGAGGAGGGTGACAAACCAGCAATACACGCATTTTCCGCGATATCATTCGAACGGTTTGAACTGGATATTCCAAATTTGACACAAAAAACGCCCAAAACACCACCGACTTCGTTGGCCAGGGGAATTGATTTAGTGGGTTTCAAATAATAATAGAATTTTGTGTCACGTTCTTTGGGTTTATTCATTCTGGATCGGTGTTATTAATGGTTTAATTATTGGACCATTTTTGAGACTTACACAGACAAAAAGGACTATTTGCTTTATCCTCAAAATGATCTGCATAGACTCCTTGAGGACTTATACCATTAGAAGAAAGTCGACAATTAATTTTTTTATCATAATGGGGCACTAGTTACTCTTAATGAGCAGTGAGATGTCATTTTAATAATACTGGGCGGTAGACTTGTTCCTTGGAAAATTTCCACATAAAAATCCAAAGGATTTTGGTCTGGTTATCTTAGGGGCAGGAAATAGTTTCATCTTTACCAATCAAAGATGTGAAAGTTTCATTTGAATGATCTCTCACTGCTCTACTAAAAGTAGGTGGTGCTCCATCATGATATAAAATTAATCAACGTCTTTCTGCTAATGGTAAGTCCTGAAGGAGTCTATGGAGTTCATTTTAAAGGATACGTAAATAGTAATTCCCTCCCAGAGTCAGTGTAAATCCCAAAAATGGTCTAATAGAGATTTCAAATCTGTCCCCCAAAAACACAAAAATCTGTGTGTTTTCAAAAACACGCCCAAAACACCACCGACTTCGTTGCCAGGGAAATTGGTTTCACTAAACCATTGAAAAATATTTTAAATTTAAACACATCCATTTTTACACCATTAATAACACCGATCCATAATAATGGATAATTCCAGATTGAATAAACNGATAACCAGACCAAAATCCTTTGGATTTTTATGTGGAAATTTTCCAAGGAACAAGTCTACCGCCCAGTATTATTAAAATGACATCTCACTGCTCATTAAGAGTAACTAGTGCCCCATTATGATAAAAAAATTAATTGTCGACTTTCTTCTAATGGTATAAGTCCTCAAGGAGTCTATGCAGATCATTTTGAGGATAAAGCAAATAGTCCTTTTTGTCTGTGTAAGTCTCAAAAATGGTCCAATAATTAAACCATTAATAACACCGATCCAGAATGAATAAACCCAAAGAACGTGACACAAAATTCTATTATTATTTGAAACCCACTAAATCAATTCCCCTGGCCAACGAAGTCGGTGGTGTTTTGGGCGTTTTTTGTGTCAAATTTGGAATATCCAGTTCAAACCGTTCGAATGATATCGCGGAAAATGCGTGTATTGCTGGTTTGTCACCCTCCTCTACACTTTCTGTGCTGTTTTTTCGCGTTCTAACTTGAATTTCTCTACCAATTTTTAACGGAATCACAAAGTTGAGTATACCGTTGGAAAGCTTATTAAAAGGAGAAGATTTTGGAAAAATGTGCCAGGCTAAGGCTAAAAAATAGTCTTTGCGGCAGACACAAATAACATTTTCCGAATTGTAGTAACTACAATTGTTTCCCAATTGCGATTGTAATGACATTGTTAGAACTGTGTTTAGAAACTTTTAAGGTTTGTATTTTTAATGGAATTTAATGAGCTTTTCAATGGTTTTTTTAAATTTTCTTTAAGACAAACAGTTTGGAGGATATTACAATTTTTATGAAGAAAACTCGTGTTTTACAATAAAACCAGAAAACCCTAAATAACTCCCTTAAAATTGAGAATCGGACAAGGGTCAAGAGGAAATTTTATATTGCTTTTGGGGTGTAGAATCACCTCCTGAAGTTTCTAACATTTATCGTGAATCACCCTGTATAAATAGTCTTTCCACGTGAACTGGCAAATTTGTTTATAATGAACTAGGGGGTCTGCCCCCTACTCGCTTTGCTCGTCAACCCCAAAACGCGTGGTAGCGGCCGCTGCGCGACCGACGTGGTATGAGAAGGGAAGTAGTATAGTTATGGAATATGAGAAGGAAAGTAATATAGTGGCAGATGTAGTGGGGGTGGGCGCAACTACTATCTACTTTCCTTTTCTCGCTGATATTTTAATATACCTACTCTCAACTTCTGCCTTACAGGCTTTACTCTTCTCGGACGAATACATATCTCCCTCACTCTGTCTACACAGTTAGTATTATGTCACTCTCAA
>KZ651479.1:15647-27714 GCA_001010745.2 Gerris buenoi | reverse complement strand
GTACAGGTGTAAGGCCTGGAGAAGTGTTGGAAAAAACTATATTGAAATAAAATAAGAAATAACACAATGAAAAATAGTCAAAGTTATAGTTGTTAAGAAGAATTGTTAAAGGTTAGTGAATGTTGTTTTTGTTATTTATTATTTAATGTGTAATGATGTTAACATGTTATATGATTTTTAAATATGTATAGATATGAGAAATTAAATTTAAAATCTTCTTTTAGGCCTGAAGATGCCTCAAAGGAGGCGAAATATTGCCGATATGAGATAGAGTTAAGAATTTTGTCATACCCTATAGACCAAAATAAAATATTCAAAACATAAAAAATACAAAAAATATAATTTTAACAGATTTAAAAAACGTGGAAACAGTTAAAAATATTAGAGAATAATAGTTCGTAAAAGTATAAAATCAATAAAGTACGTGATAGGATGCGAGGAAGCAATGTGCCGTACCTATTGACAGTCTATATTAAGATAACAATAACCAGTCAAAAGTAAAAGAAAAGTTTATCAACGTTTCGGAAAATAAACTTTCTTCTGCAAGGTAATATATGAATAATTTTTTTTTTTTTGCAGGATAAGTATACAGTTGTGAGTTAAATAGGTATCATAAAGATGTCCGGAGATCATCAAGGTATTGGTGTTAAATAAAATCTTTAATGTATGGTATTCCTTTAAAAAGACTTATTTTTATGGATGTACAAGATTTTTTTTTAACACCAAAACATTATTATGGTCTCCTGACGTGTTTACGACACCGTTGTAACATGTGGTATATGATACTTTTTGCCCTCTAACTCTATACCTACCAAGTGTATACTTATCCTGCAAAAAAATCATTTACAGCACTACCCCTGAAGAAGGAAATATATTTTCAGAAACGGCGGTAAACTAAATTATATTCGCTTCCGAGCTTACCGAAGGTAACAAAAGTTATGTGATATTTTATGCCTCTCATAATATTTTATGTCTCTGATTTTTAGGAAACATATTTGATACCGTATCTGTCTGACTGTCGTAGACGGTGGAAACATGTATGAGTTGAAATTTAAGTGAGAAAATAGAATTTATCGAATTTTCCCACGAGGTATTAAACTTTGTTTTAAATTTTTAAGTCTGAGAATAAGAGGTGAAAAGTCGCTTAAGGTATTTACATAACATCTTGATAGGGTGCGAGAGAAAAATCTCAAATTTTAAACTTGAGAGAAAAGAATTTTTTTTCTCACATTCCTTATTTAAAATAATCCTTAACAATCTGTTGCATTGTTTTGTTCCCGCCAAAGGGTGAAACTTACACTTGTGTGTTTTTTCTCTCCTGACAAATCTAAGGTCTACTTGTAAATCTTTACATATGTTCAGGATAGCGCTTTATAAATTGCAGAAGTAAAGAATAATGTATATATTTTCTTTCTTATGTTCTTTACCTTTTCCAGCGATCTTGTAAAGAAAAAGTAGAATAAATAGTAAAAGTAAATAAATGTTTTTCTCTATTTCTCTGTTTGTTTATTTATTTTTCTATTTATTGCTTTATTTTACTTTCTTGTATCGTGGTATATATATTATAAGTGCGATGGTGCAAAAATTGGATCATTGGTTTTATTTATATTACACGTTAAAACTAGTTTAATCTATAAATTAAGAAAGGTAATCTATAATAATCTTTAACAATATAATGACGTTAGTTAAAGATTAATTTAATTTATTTTATCTACGACTTGCATTGTAAGTGGACTTTACATTGCTAATAACAGGGCGGGAAGTGTTACTTCCCTCCCTTGGGAGTAAAAAAAACAATCATACTAACTTAAAAGGTAATTTTTTTAGGTATTTTTTAAGTATTATGTTGGTAGTAAAGTTTTTCCGCTGTTTATAGCTTTCAATTTTTCTGGAAGGTTACTTTAAGTTATCATACAAAGTCTTTAAATTAAAAACAAACTATTGAAAGTGTTTGTTGTAAAACGTGTATATTTAGTTTAAAAATTATTATTTGAATAAATGAAGTAACTTAATATCAGTTTAAGGTGTTTAAATTACGTGAATTTGTAGGTAAAACTTTTATACCTACAAACTTAGCTATTACCCATGGTGCACTAGTCGTAGATAAAATTAAATACGCAACATGGATCGAAGTATTTCTGTATTCGCAACTGATCGAAGTATATTCGAAGTATCTCCCTCGGCTATGCCTCGGGAGCTAATGAAGTTTTCTCTTTCGGCGGTGCCTCAGGAGAAAACTTAACCTCGAGCAGGAAAACATACTTCTCTCCCTTGTTGCGTAAATAACTATTTGTTGCGTGGTATTTAATCCTATTATAGACTAATTTGGTAATATTATTTAGTATGTATAAGAATACATAATATTATATTTCTTATATTGCTTCCGAACTTACCAAAGATAACGGAATCTATGTTATCGTTCTGAAGGACGACTTTTTTTATGTCTTACATTTCAACATTTCTAAGACAGAAATCAATTTCAGAAATCAGGGAACATTTTTTGGTTCAGTGTCTGTCTGTCGCTTAATTTTTGCAACCGAACATATCTTAAAAAACTAGTCAAAATTTAATGAATTTTAAGGTCATATTTAGCTAATTGACTCAAAAGTATTTATCTTATTTTAATAAAATTAAGATGGTAAGTCAGAAGTAGCCTCAGACGAGTTTCATTTATTCCAACAAAAACACTAGTGTAAAAAAAATAAGCCAAGTCTCGCGTAAAAAGTAGGGAGATCATAGGTTTAGCCAAGTCTCCCACTGTCCGAGTAAGTTCCACTAGGTCTAATTTATCCAGTGCAAGAACATGATGTTTGTCTGTTGCTCTCTCTATTCTCTTTCCCAAATCACTCTTCACGTTTAAATTTAAATACCTTTTCTGACTTGGCAAATTCACACCACAAACTTAATTCAAATAATAAATATTATTCTTTCATTTGAGCGTCGCAGCACAAGGATACGAATTGGTATACAACACTGCATTTCATTTTAGCCCCTTTGGGGTGTGAATTTACCAAGTCAGAAAAGGTATTTAAATTTAAACGTGTAGTGAACTTTTGGCAATTTTTCGGCTTCAAATTGCTGGTATGGCGCGTCGAATGGCGAAAACTCCAAGTCTCTAGCTATAGCGGAAGTGGGTAAACATTTGTATACATGAGTGAGTGAGTGAGTGAATGAGTGACGAAATAACAAAACTTTAGGCCCATATATCTTATGAACTACTATGTATTATTACCGGTTCAGTTTGTCATGAAATTAAAATTAATTTTATATATCTAAGTATCTTTAATGGTACAATAGAGGGGGGGTCCAAATTGCCGTGAGTTGGTTCCAGTAAAGGATGTTACGGCTGTGCTCGACATGGCGGGGGCACTGCCGTGCCCCCAGACATATGTGATTGTTTCTCCGTTGGTTCTCCGTTTGTTTTGATTTTTACATAAGTATCAATTTAGCAAAAGTTAAAGAGCGCAGATGGTTTGAAATTAAACTAGGACTATCAATTAAGGCCAATTTCGATAAACCATCCAAATTTGATCATATTACTTCTGTAACTGTAACCTTGGCTATGCTTGGAAATAAAATATCCTCGGAATAATGTAAAAATTAAATACTGTTCGTCAGTTCTTTCCCTAATGACTATCCCAAATCCTAATTAAGATAATTGGCCTACTAGGTTGTTAGCAAAAGGTTAAGAGAGGAACTTGTAACTTTGTGAGGTACCTGACAATCCAATTTAGTTAATTACCAACAAACTTTGAGCACCTGTACAGCCTAACATGTTTCTACACTCAAAATGTAACAACAAATAATAGTAGGATGAGAGTTTTAAGTACTTATAAGTCAATTATTCTAACCTTATTTGGTAGTTATTAGGATTTTTACAACACTAATCTGAACTTTGTCAAGGTTAAAAATTTAAGTATATAATATGTATTCTTGATCATTGTGAATAATATTAGTGAATAAGTTAATTTAATATAATAAATTTATATAATTAAATACATTACTAATATAAGTCTTTGTACTGTTAGAAATTATTATGAATTTCCTTACTTAGCTAATGGATTAAATTAGTTTTATCGTGTAATCCAAAAATATATTAATAAACGAAATTTCTATTGAATACTTTCTATTGAATAAAAGAAAGTAAAAAATAGTATACCAAATTGTGTGTCACATAGCTTTATCGAGTCCTATTTTGTATACTTAAATGATTTTATATTTTTAAAAAACTTTTTTTTTTTTTTCAAATTCATTTATTTTCCTCTTTGATCTTTAAATCTGTCAAAATTATTTTGATTATTTACGTGTTTATGATAAAGCGCAGACGATTAAAATTAATCTGAGGCTATCTGCAGGCTATTTACGACCTACCATCCTAATTTCTTAATATTTCAAGATAAAAAGAACTTTTTATATATTACGTTCTAAAAGTAAGGAGGGGTAGAGGGAGCAATGCGATTTGAAAAGTGGTTCATTATGCGACACCCATAAACTAAACCTCTCAAGCGAGCTCAACCCGAACTAAAGTGACAACAGCACGATCACGTGGTCACTGGTCCTTGTCTTATTGGTCTATTCCTTGTCCTTACGTGCCCACGGACGCTTGTCAACAAAACCTTTAACGTCATCTTGTCCTTTTTTTATTATCAAACTGTCAAAATAACAAATATTAAAGAAAAATATTATCTGACATCAGATAAATTTCGTGTTTTTATTGAGATATCGATACTGTTTCACCAAACTGCCGCTTGGGAGGTTTAGTATAGGGGTGACGCATAATGAACCACTTTTTGAGACCCCGATTCTATACCACTATTTCCTCTACCCCTTCCTTACTACCAATCAAATTTCATTAAACTTCGATGAGTAGTTTTTTAAGATATGTTTATTTTCAAAATTGATTTAATAAATAAATTGTACATTAATAGGACACGAGAAAATTATGTGCCACAATTTTGACCTCTAGGTAAGAAATTAACTAAATATTAAAAAAAAAGTTGTTGCTGATAAAGATTTATTGAATTTAATAAATTTACAAAGAAAACAGATGTAATTTATAAATCCTTTCTATACACATACACTTTAAGTATATCAAAATTTAAAGAATATAATATAATAAAGAATATAATTTATTGGGTTAATCACAATAAAGAAACCCATTTTAATTAAAATAATTAAAAAAAATACTTTTACTATCGAAGAGTGTGCTATTCTGTCATTAGTATTTTTTTAATATGTTTTTCATCCGTTTGTCGTCAACCATCTATAATTTTAAATTGGTTGATTTCTTAAAAACTGTTAATTTATTTTAAAGCATTATCAACTTATGCATTTTTAAAAAAGAAGTGTCAAAAAATATTTTTTAAAATAAAAATTTAAAAAAAATGTTTTTTTTTTTTTTTTTTTNTGTCAAAAAATATTTTTCAAAATAAAAATTTTAAAAAAATGTTTTTTTTTTTTTTTACAAAAAAATAAAAAAATCAGCCTCATAAAAATGAAAAGGCTATCCAATTATTAAGGCTGTCTGTATGAAAAAAAAAATTAATTAAGAAAATAAATTAATTAGACTCGGACGAAAGTGGCTCTGAACCAACAGAGTTGACAGTCTTCCCTCATCTCAAGAAACCGACGAAAAAAATGCCATCATGAACGTAGAAAAGAGAAGAGAGTGAAAAAACTATAGAAAATAATATTTGGGAAAGTCAGTATATAACGCTGTTAAGTCTCATTAATTATAAGAAGTCATCAATTATAAAAAGAAAAATCTGACATTTTCCTCAAATAAATATTAAAAAACTTTCAAAAATACTTTGAGCTACAATGAATGATATTGTTAATAACTTATTGTTAAAATATAAAATTTAACTGAATATCATATAAGTTATTTTATGTTAAAACGTTGAAAGAAATTTGAAGAGTAGTTATAAGCATAAAAATGTAAGTCAATCTTATTAATAGGACAATCTTAGTGAATAAAACAAATAGAGACTCACAAATAAGTAAATATTAGTAAATTTAACAATGAAAAAAAGAGGATAAGCTAATATGATTTATAAAGACATATTTTGTATCACTTTTTGTTGTTCTTCTTTAGTGAAATCATCATCAGATGACCAAATCAAGTGGTAACTATTATTGTGATTTCTATTGTTTTTATAAAATATTATACGTACCTAATTTTGCTTCCGACCTTACCAAAGGTAACGAAGGCTATGAAAACTAGATGGTTTTACAGATCAAAAATATTTTACGCCACCGATTTCAAAAAATTCAAGAAAGAAATACCCTTTAGACATCAGAAAACATTTTTGGTTCCGTGTCTTTCTCTTAATTGTTTCCGAACCTACATTATATCTTAAAAAAAATACGTGTGGTGTCGTGGGATACCCGGTAGGAACGAAGTTCCTTATCCTTTTCATTAAATATAAATTATAAAATCACAGCATTAACTACTTATACATGGTGGAGTTAGAAAAGAGACAAAATTATAAGAAACTAACTTGTAGAAAAAAGTTAATCATTAATTTATAGTTAAAGAAGATGGTTGTAGAACGAAAAAGAACTGTCCTATCATACCCCAACGGCAAAATTACTCCAAATTAAATATTAAAATAAAAAATATAAATCATTAATACACAAAAAATTCTACTTGAATCAGGTTGAAATTGTACATGCTTGTTTCAGTTGTACTATAGGTGATGTATACAAAGTTGCATTAAAATCGTTACGTTAGAACGTAAGATATCGGTAAAAACGTTGTTTTATTTATTTTAATCGTTTTGATCCGCTTTAATAAATTTTGCGATCTTTATCACTTCATAGCAGAGTCGGTCTTCGTTTTACTAAAACAAATTATTAATTTAAATCAAATTATAATTAATTTTAACTAAGAGAAACATACAGAGAAAAATAAAAAAAATAGAGGCCCGTGGTTCAAATCCCGGTGCTGGAGTCTATTTTTCTCTGTATGTTTCTCGTAGTTAAAAATAATTATAATTTGATTTAAATTAAAATTTAATCTTTCCGTAGTATGAGTACTACCAAAAGCGTAAAAAATTAATTTCTAATTGAGTGAAACTTATTTGGCGGCGGTAGAGTAAGTTTGCGATTCGAGACTCGTCCAAGTATAACATTTTTACCGATTAATTGTATTATATCTATTTAAAGACAGCAAATAAAAACANTTGTTTGTATCATTAAATGGATGAAGTTCGAATTTTTTCTTGTTCAAAAATTCCAATTTTTTAATTTGACGCTTACGTTTACGCGAGCGTTGCGCGTGAACGCTTGGGCGGATAACGTTGTCCAACGAACTTGTCTTGGGCATTGGTAAAATGAACATGTGTACCAAATTTCAACTAAGTCGGTTAACTTTTACACAAGTTATCGCCATCGGTAGATTTCGTGACGTTTCGTGTCTGATTTTAATGAAATTTGGATGGTACGTCGTAATTAGCCCATTCTTGGTCCCATATAAGTTTCAACCTTCTGCATTTAAGTTTTTCTTTTCCACATGCATTTATTTTAGGTGGCTTTTACACCAAAGATGCACTCTGCGTTCTGGTCACAAGTGGCATGTGCGTCTTGCATCTTTATGACACAAGCGTGCATACCTAAATGGCACGTGCTGCTTGCATCTTCTTATCTTTGTTGGAACTTCTCAGTTATTTCAGTGCATTTGGGTTTGATTGATCAATAATCCGACTCTTCAGACGATGAAACAATCATTTTTGGCTTGTGCAGTCAGTAAAGACGGGCTCTGTGAAGCAAAATTCTGTGAATCAAATAGGTATTTTCGATATGAACGCGTATGATGGATGCACGCTGATAAAACACCAGCCGGCGGGATCTCAAGTCGCACGTGTCACTTACATCTGGGATGCACGCCGCACTTGCATCCTCGGTGTGTAAGCTCTCGTTCAGTTATACAGTCCGGTGTTTAAGTTGCATGAATCTTGCCACCAGGACGCATGCATCCTGCCTCTTGCTACTTCGGTGTTAAGGCCACCTAGATAGACGAACTTAGTGAACTAAATATTCTTAAAAGGCACCAAAAAATTTACTTATACACAAAATTTTAGCTTGATGTTAGTCAGACACTTTTTTGCACGCTATCTCCTGGACTATCTCGGTATATTTCCTAGGCTAGATCTTGTCTTGCACCTGTCAAGTGTGTGCATTCCCATTACATATACAGTATATGTAATTCATAATTCGTATGAATCTTATTTAGCTAGTTTATTCATTTATTTTCTCCTTGTTATAATCTTATCAAACCCTTCATTTTCAGCTCTGTACCCAACCTTTTTACCTTTCAGTATGCTGAGTTAGGTTTTGAGACGGCTTTATCGTGTATAAGCTTCAAAGCCAGTCTTTGTCATAATGTAGATTCAACGCACTTTTCTATTGTTTTATTGTACCTCTGTTTCTTCCAAACCAGCACTAATGTTGGCTTTATAGATACCGAAAGCTGCTTTGAAAACAAAAACCTTTAAATTACCTCAACTGACACTTAATTCTGTTGTAAAGCTTAATATACACGGCGATAGTACTCTCACAAGAGAACTACCATGTCAGTCATGTCGATAGTCAATCTCAATAATACTTGTATTTTTAGGAAACAAAGGGCAGTGGCGATATCTAACATGGCAGACATGAAGCTAGCAGCAGCGGTATCTGCTGTCATTAATGAATCATTAAAATGAAACACAACAAATTAGGTGTAACACATTTTTAGATATAGCATAGTATATAATCAACAAAATATTCTCGTATTATGTACTTTTATGAGAGATCTATGTATCTTTTAGATCTGTTTTTAAGTGGAACTAGCGCGATAGCTCTTGTAACTACAATGATAGTACTCTGACTGCCACAATAATACTATCAACTACCTCGTCTATGAGGATTAGATTGGTGTCATAACAGTGCGACAGCGACTATCAAGTTATACACAAGTAGGCAGAAAAATTATAGTTACTGTCATGACAGCAACGATCACCGCGTAACAAGGCATTCATGTTCAGTTTATCACAGACGTGATAGTTTGAAGGTGACGATATACAAAGCATGGTTAACTGTAAAAATCTGATAATATTTTTTATAATAAAAGATTATTTGAAATTCAGATACATATTTTCCCAGGTAAAGTATCCACAAGACCAGCTGAATTTTAGTTCTTGTTGCTTAAGCAATGCAAGATTAGTGAACCTGGAAATGTTTCAAACTGATGAACTGTCGTTCTTTGATGACAGTTGAGAACGATGAACGATTGCGTTTCAAAATCCATCTCAGGCCACTCTGTACCAACCCTCACTTCTTTTAACTACCATTAATTCAAATAATAATTCATGTCATGTTATATTAAACCAGCGTCGTTTATTTTTCTAGTAGCTTGAGTCTCTATCCCGAATAATAAATCCTCATAGCATTTACCTTGTTGTTTTCTTAAAATTTAAAAACCTTAAATTGATTAATTATTATTTATGTAATCTTATCAAACTACTAATTGTGGTTCCATGTCTGTCTGTCTGTCGATTAATTTTTAATTATGTGGATTTTGACTGAATTAAATACGAATTGAGGATAACGAGGATCAGTCAAATGTATGAGCGATGTTCATTTGTCAACATATCGTAAATAAAATCACAGTCAATCCAAAAAATTTTTATTTTAACTTTTGTATAATTCTAGTTATCCTCGAAGTGTAATCTAGAATGGAATGAGTAAAATTGGTTCCAACAACAAATATTGAAACAGAGCTTCCACACGTACTTGACCACATATTTTTTTTTCTTTCTTTTATTATTTTATGAAAGATTTGAATGCTTGTTAAAATAATGAGATGAAAATTTTGTTTAAGCACGACTGAGAAACTCAGGTTCATTAAAGTGTGCATTCAAGTCATGACATGCATTCAAGTCAAGGACATGAGAAAATGTTTTTAAAAAAGCATGAACTCATTGTCACTTAAAAATAGACTTCCTTCCGCGTCACTTCTAATCTCGTTTCTTGTGTTATCTTTAAAACAAAAAAACAAAAAACGAAGACAATATTATGAACATTTTTCATCTTTTGATGTTGAAATACGGATTGAATCCTGATTTGGGATATAACAAGTCAAGTATTTTCATGAGTTATATAGAATCCGTATTCAATACGTTTTCAATGCACCAAATATAATAATACATAGCCAGGTTTGTTGTATTAGGTTTCTGTACGAAGTGCGAAAAGAAACCTAATATAACGGTTCTGTCTGTCCGTTGGCTTGTTTCAATTCATAAACTACTATCGCTGGGGACATGAAATTCGGTACACACTGTGCATCTTGGCATTTGTGGTAACTGTACACTTTTTGAAATTTTCACACTTAATATTTTCAAGATGGCGGCCAAAAAGGCGGGTGACAAAAAAGTTTTTAGTCCCTATGTTATGTTACATATACATTTATAGGTCTTGAAGTGTGCAATATTTTATTGTTTGTTTATTTATGAAATATTCTGAGTCGACCAGAACTTTTCAAATTATTTATGATGTGTATGGTTTTTTCTTTTCCTTTTTTTTGCCTCTGTATAATTCTAAGAGGACTCTACTCCATTACTGGATTTTTTTTTCTCCTAATACCACTAAGTGGATTATGAAGAAGTATATTTCGGCGTTCCCTAGGCTTTCCGACGAAATAAATAAATAAATATTGCATATGTATTATTAACAACAGGGAGGAGCTTGTGGCGTTATGTTCCAGTTAATATTTCATGTATTTTCTTTTTTACTTCTGACTCAGTTTTGAAATTCAAAAAGTAGCAAAGAGATAAAAAAAGGGAAAAATGTTCAAAGTTTATGTTTTTGAAATATTTATTAACTAGATATAGTTAATTGTTAAGAAAGCTAATAGGAACACACAGTTATGGTTAGATGTATAGTAAAATGTATCTTAAATTAGTGCGGCACATAGATTTCCTCACGTCCTATCGCGTACTTTAATGATATTTTGCTGTTACGACCCAATATTCTATCATTTATTTAATTTGTCCCACCTTCTTTTTAAAAATCAGCTGTCAAATTTTTATTTTTTATTTTTTTTTTTTTTTGCACGTAAATAAAGTATCGATTTAGCAATGTTTTAATGTACACAGGTGATTGAAATTAATCTGGGGATATCTGTGATTTATATCTGGGGATATCTACTTTCGACCAACTATCAAAATTTCTTAAACAACTTATGAGTACTTTAAAATTTATGAGTTAATAAACAAAAATTGATACTTAATGGTGTGTTGAAGAGAAACCGGCACTTGTTTAGAGTGTTACTCCCCTTATAAAGAAATCAGAGAGGAGTAACAATCTAAAGATGGTGTATGGAATGCTGTTTACTCCATAGGTGTAGGAAATGCTGTTACTCCCCTTATAAAAACTGAAGTGTGATATTCCTTTGTCCCAAAGTACATTGAACTAGACATCCCTTTTTCTTAATAGTTATTTAGTCAGTAATTTATATTCTAAAAAAAAACATAGGGGAGTACCAATCTAAAGAAGAACCGAGTAACAGGGGGAGTAATAAAGGGTGAGCGATTATCTCCAATATGCACAGAACATTAATCATTATACATGACCAACAAATGGGCTAATTTAACATCGAAGTTTCATAAAAATCAGACAAATATATTTTAAGATATGATGATCATAAAAAAGTTGGCAGATCGACTGACAGACATGGGACCAAAAGTGTTTCTCGGAGTCTGAAACGGATTTCTGCCTACGCCTACGAGTTTTGAGTTCGGAGATATAATAATACCAGCCCATAAAAACCAAGTTTTTATTATAAATCCTTTATATTTTTGCATTTTAGTTCTGAAGGGAAATATTGGTATTCATTCATTTCAATTTTAAATAAATAATTTAAAATTAATTAATTAGTAACATTTAATTAATTATTATATTTGTTACAATGATTTTGTACCGGTAGAGAGTCGAAATGCCAAGATTCAGCAAGATTGGATAATTAATTGAATTTTTATTTATTGTATTACTTTTTTAAATTTAATTATCCCATTCATTTTGAAAAAGA
>KZ651478.1:441439-470171 GCA_001010745.2 Gerris buenoi | reverse complement strand
AAAAATTAAATGAGTACTTTTGAATATATAGGTGTAAATAAATGTATGTTCGTGCACATGTGGAAGTGAAACAAATAGGCCTAGAAGATTGAAACTTAAATAAATGAGACCAACAATGAGCTAATTATGAACTACTATCCAATTTTCATTAAAATCGGACTAGTAGTATAGATATGTAGTTTGTAGGTTCTCACAAATTGAGCGACAGTGAGACAGACGTGGAACCAAAAATGTTTCCGACCAGAGTCCAAAAAATGAGACACCAGAGTCTAAAACGGATTTCTGTCTCTTGGAATTTTGAGACAAATATTTTTAGTTTTTCAGAACGATCACGTAGCTTCCGTAACCTTCAGTCCTTCAGTAAGCTCGAAAGCTTAATTCCTTATTAAATAAGGAAGAAACATCATGAAGATAATTAGAACGCACAGAATTAACGAGCAAAAGAGGATAACGAGTGGAATGAAAATCCATTATTGAGTGGATACATACACGTAGATTCGATCAGCTGATTAAATCTGCTAATCTTTAAACCTAAATTGAAAAACGGGTATATAATGTATTTTCAAAAACAATAAATTTTCATTAAGATTTAAAAGTTATGAAACTTGGCGTAAAGAGATCACATAAATAAGCTTTTGTATAAGATCAAGAGTAAGAAAGGCTTAGTATTTATCAACAAGTGTTTTTTCGTGTTGGTACAGCTTGTGCCAAATGCGTTTGTTAGTGCGTTGACAGCGCGAGAAAGTCAAACAAATGAGGAGCCAATGAGAGTTCAGGATTTTAAAATCCTAAGCTGTAATTGGCTCCCCAACCCATTTTTTGTTATTTCCTACCCCCAAATGTTTGTTAGTGCGTTGACAGCGCGAGAAAGTTAAACAAATGAGGAGCTAGAGATAGTTCAGGATTTTAAAATCCTAAGCTGTAATTGGCTCCCCACCCCATTTTTTTCTTTACTTTCCCACGCTGTCAACGCACTAATTTGGCAAAAACTGTAGTCATAATTGAAGTTGTAATAAATTTTATTACCGACTGAAACACAAAAGATTAAATATTTAAATAAATAATTTCGGGGATAAACTACATAAAAGAAGTGATAGAAATAAGTTAAGAGGCATAAAATAATGAGATTTAATCGTTTAAGTTTACGACAATTATTTCAACGTATTGACTGAAATAATAAAACAACACTGAACACACATAAAAATGTTTTGAGTTCATATATCACTCGACAGGGTTTTGATTATGTGGAATATGGTCCCAGTTGAAATGAAAAGGTAATCTTAAGATAAGCCAGTAAGAAAGCGTAACGATGCAACCAGTCACAATCATATTTAGTTTTACATTTTACTTTTAGAACGAATTCAAAGTTTCCGATATAAAACTAAAAAAATGTAAGCATTAAATCATTGAATAGTTAAAAAAAAAAAAAAATCAGCATTAAAAAATTTAGAGGGGAAAAAATAACAACTTAAACCGTTGTCTTCATTAATAGAATTTATATCATGAATGTATAGTTAATAAGGTACATTGCCTTCATGATTTGACGTAACAAGTTCACAGAAGAAGAAATGAAATGCTCTTGGTAGTTGTTTAAGTTGCCATTTTTTTATTCAGACGANAGGAATTAAATAAAAACAAAACAAAAAACCCAGGGAAAAAAGTACGAAGAAGATGGCGAAACATTAAACTAAAGATAAAAATGAGGTTTATACACAGTTAATGATATAAAAAAAGGAAAGATGGCGGAGAAGGAAGAGTATGCGACGTTAATTGTCACTAGAAATCTGATAAGGGACTACGTAGTCACAACCGATCAAACGATTAACAATGCTATAAAATACTCGTATAAAGACGGCAAATGTCGTGATCTGATCACTATCTATATGATCTAATTTTGATCAAATAAATCTTAAGGCTATCCAATGACTTGATTCACAAATTGAGCGACAGTGAGACAGACGTGGAACCAAAAATGTTTCCGACCAGAGTCCAAAAAATGAGACACCAGAGTCTAAAACGGATTTCTGTCTCTTGGAATTTTGAGACAAATATTTTTAGTTTTTCAGAACGATCACGTAGCTTCCGTAACCTTCAGTCCTTCAGTAAGCTCGAAAGCTTAATTCCTTATTAAATAAGGAAGAAGCATCATGAAGATAATTAGAACGCACAGAATTAACGAGCAAAAGAGGATAACGAGTGGAAAGAAAATCCATTATTGAGTGGATACATACACGTAGATTCGATCAGCTGATTAAATCTGCTAATCTTTAAACCTAAATTGAAAAACGGGTATATAATGTATTTTCAAAAACAATAAATTTTCATTAAGATTTAAAAGTTATGAAACTTGGCGTAAAGAGATCACATAAATAAGCTTTTGTATAAGATCAAGAGTAAGAAAGGCTTAGTATTTATCAACAAGTGTTTTTTCGTGTTGGTACAGCTTGTGCCAAATGCGTTTGTTAGTGCGTTGACAGCGCGAGAAAGTCAAACAAATGAGGAGCCAATGAGAGTTCAGGATTTTAAAATCCTAAGCTGTAATTGGCTCCCCAACCCATTTTTTGTTATTTCCTACCCCCAAATGTTTGTTAGTGCGTTGACAGCGCGAGAAAGTTAAACAAATGAGGAGCTAGAGATAGTTCAGGGTTTTAAAATCCTAAGCTGTAATTGGCTCCCCACCCCATTTTTTTCTTTACTTTCCCACGCTGTCAACGCACTAATTTGGCAAAAACTGTAGTCATAATTGAAGTTGTAATAAATTTTATTACCGACTGAAACACAAAAGATTAAATATTTAAATAAATAATTTCGGGGATAAACTACATAAAAGAAGTGATAGAAATAAGTTAAGAGGCATAAAATAATGAGATTTAATCGTTTAAGTTTACGACAATTATTTCAACGTATTGACTGAAATAATAAAACAACACTGAACACACATAAAAATGTTTTGAGTTCATATATCACTCGACAGGGTTTTGATTATGTGGAATATGGTCCCAGTTGAAATGAAAAGGTAATCTTAAGATAAGCCAGTAAGAAAGCGTAACGATGCAACCAGTCACAATCATATTTAGTTTTACATTTTACTTTTAGAACGAATTCAAAGTTTCCGATATAAAACTAAAAAAATGTAAGCATTAAATCATTGAATAGTTAAAAAAAAAAAAAAATCAGCATTAAAAAATTTAGAGGGGAAAAAATAACAA
Organism: Gerris buenoi; assembly: GCA_001010745.2. Classification (NCBI taxonomy): domain Eukaryota; kingdom Metazoa; phylum Arthropoda; class Insecta; order Hemiptera; family Gerridae; genus Gerris; species Gerris buenoi. The sequence goes on along the minus strand of KZ651478.1, from coordinate 466,962 downwards.
CTTAAACCGTTGTCTTCATTAATAGAATTTATATCATGAATGTATAGTTAATAAGGTACATTGCCTTCATGATTTGACGTAACAAGTTCACAGAAGAAGAAATGAAATGCTCTTGGTGTGTGTTTTCAAGTGATGTTGATGTTGTAATTACAAGGTTAATTTAACTTGTAATTAAAAGTAATTTAAAACCAAGAGCAGACACCGCTCTTTTACTCTAACAAAAGCTTTATTGGCCGCGCATGCCTCACATTCATAGTATTTTTTAATTATTAATTATATACAAGAATACCGGAGATAATTCAACGAAGTAACTTTTTTTGTAATAGGAAAGTTACTTTAAAAAAATGAAAAAAGTAGGAATTCCAGAAGAAGACATAGCAAAAGTTAATAGGCGAAGATCTGGAAATCAAAGGTCATTACTTCGTTTTGCCTTACGTTCTAGGGAATAGGGAACAAAGAAAATATTAAAAAAAAAACATTAACAAATAAATATTTATCTAATTAAGGAATTAACTTTTCCTACGTCTCAAAATTAAATAATAAAATCTAGTTATTTTAAAAACATCCATATAGTTTGCTAAATTTATAATTCAGAAAGATATAGGAAGGTGATATTTCGTGTCCAATTAGAAACGAATGTACAAAAAGTATTGATACATAAATTTTTCAAGAGAAAGATCGCCAATAATAACTTATAACAAATGTAACTTGAAGTAAATCCAGTTTTAAACATAATAAAATAAAATTCGAACCACTATATCAACTCGAAACAATGTAAGAAACACCCGTTAAACTTTTAAAAACATAAAAGAAGAATTTATATATCAGGAATTCGAAGTTCGAACTCCGATTAAAATTATTGCTAAAAAACACAGTTCGGGAAATGTCTCAAAAACTCGAGGAGTTGGATTTAAAAAGAAAGTTACGAGGTCTGTTTCTCAAGGATTAGTGAGTATAGGATAGGAGATATATGAAACGAGATAAAGTGAATAATTATTACTCAAGAAACGGGGCTCGATCTGATTTTAATCAGTAGAGTGTTTTGTCCAGCGGCTGCACAGCACTAAACGGCCAGATGAGGTAAAATGGGAACTCTGTTTGTTCCACATTGTAGTTCTTTCCTCTTTATACAAGCAATACACAACAGGCTGTTTTTAAACATTCGATTTACAAAAACACAAAGACTAGAAATCTGATAAGGGACTACGTAGTCACAACCGATCAAACGATTAACAATGCTATAAAATACTCGTATAAAGACGGCAAATGTCGAGATCTGATCACTATCTATATGATCTAATTTTGATCAAATAAATCTTAAGGCTATCCAATGACTTGATACATAAAATTTTACACATCCACATTAATATATAACCCTAAAACATAAACCAATGTATAAATACTGAAACAATGTTATGGAAAAAAGCTAACTTCTTTATTATCTTTCGATTTAACAGCTGAATCTTAAATGCCAACATTTAAAAAGAATAGTTTTATTTTCTTTCTGAAAGCTATAGAATCGTTTTAGAGAATCATCTCACAATCTCACTACAACTTCGTCAATAAACCAAAAGTTTTTAAATAAGACTAAAAAGTCCCTAAAAGTCTTCTTGAAATATTTAACTAGAACAATGCTTAATTTAAGTCCTCTAAAAAGAGTGAAGGAAGTACGGAAAGATGTGCTACACCTTATGTATCAACAAACTAAACTGGAACAATAGGCTCGAGAATGAGAACCATGAGGTTCAGTTACGTTCCCACGATTAACTAGTTCAGTGTACCAGTGCACCCGCGCTTATAAATCAAAATACAATTAACATAATATATAACAAAAATAACAAGATTCAAAGATATACATCACATTATAGGTTTTCAAAGGTGATTTAATGGGTTAGGTCACCCTTAAGTTCAATCTCTCCAACTGGTCATCAATTAATTTCTCAAAATATAGTTGTTTAAGACTAATTTTAAACCACGAAAATCACTCTGACGAAGCTGAGCTAATACTAAGATAAAGTAAAGGAAATTAGGTCGTATCCATGATTACTAGGGCTTGCACTCCAAACAACAAGCGAAGATACTTTATAGATTAAACAAACTTTAAAAGGTCGTTGACTCAACAATTCGTAAACTGTTTCGTTAGAGAAAAAATTAATTTAGTATTTTATGAAGCAGAAGGAAAGAAATATTACACCAAAAAACTAGATAAAAACAAAATTTTTATATAATAAAGCATTAAAAAAGCAAAAAAATAAAATAAAATAAATTACATTGGGTGTATTTGATGTCGCGATTATATTTGGTAAACAATCGATCGAACATTACATCAAGAAATCAAATGTAATATTTTAAATATTTACATAAGGGTAGATCAGCCACTTAGCCTGTATATTCCACACAAATGATCTAATTTGTGTGGAATATCCTCACAAATAAGATCAAATAGTGTCAATGAGAACATATAAATATTTAGATTTAAGGGTCCAGAAGAGCATAAGCCTTTTGAATTATATTAGTTCCTCTTAGACCTTGGAATATTAGAAAAATACAAAATGGAATTATATAACTAATTCCAACAAAGAAAACCAATAGTTATAGTTAATATATCTCTTTCTTGGTCCAGTGTTTTCTATTTATTATTAAATATTTTATCAAAAAAATTACTATATAAATGATTTCTCCACATCGGGAAATCGAACCCAGAGCCTCGTCTCATAATGTCTGTGTTTAAAACAATTTTGTTAAGAACTAGATTTTTCCTGAGAAAAAGACATATCATTCAAATTTATTTAATCAAAATCATCGGAATAGTTTTCGAGACATATTTATTTCACAGTTTTTGAAGGGTATAGCCGCCCCTAAAATAAAAGAAAAAATTGATTTCTTGATTCCGCTTCAGGCTGTGATCTTTCTGAAATTTAATCAAATTCGGCCAGTAACTTAGGCTCCACGTGTCTATACAGACTACAGACACTTTTTTGGACTTCAAAACGTGTAAATACATCAAATATCAAAATCGAAATTTCGAGCCATCACAACACTTTCTCTTTAAAAAAAGTAAAAAGAAAATATACACTCCTTTATAAATACCGACCCCCAACCCAGAGCATTTAATCGACAGTTTGAAGGAATTGCATCCGTACTTATGTGGGTAACTTTTCAAAAAGAAATACTTCTATAAGAAAGAAAGAAAGAAAGAAAAAAAGATTAAGGCATTAGTCAGAATGAAGAAATTGCCAAGAAGAAATGTATGTGAAATAAAAATAATATTAAGGAATTAAATAAAAACAAAACAAAAAACTCAGGGAAAAAAGTACGAAGAAGATGGCGAAACATTAAACTAAAGATAAAAATGAGGTTTATACACAGTTAATGATATAAAAAAAGGAAAGATGGCGGAGAAGGAAGAGTATGCGACGTTAATTGTCTGGGAACTCTCTAGGGAGACGCTTAAAGCGGGGCTATCACAGTGTGTACTAGTTCAACAAGAAGTAACAGCGGTAACCATGTTACAACAAAGAGCGGTGTGTGTGTAAAGTGAGTGTAGCGGTGCCTCTGTGTGTATAAGACAGGACTAGGTAAAGTTCTCAACGTGTTCAAGAGGGCGTGAAAGAAATACGTCTAGCTACGGACTATATAGTCAAGCTGTTGTGTCGAGCCACCTGAAGCCTGAAGCAACTGAGACATGGACGCCACCAGGTGTATAAGACAGCCGATGACTATCACTCTTACTTCAACAGCTGAAGAAAGTACAGTCTCGCACTCATTTCCATACATACGAAGTATATCATGTGCGATTTATACCAAGTAAGCCTATCTTGGACTTGAACCTTGGACAACACACCTGGCATTTTAGCCTCATAGCGATGCATGGTAGAATGAAGTATAAAACCTAAAACCACCAAATACAAAACAAAACAAGAGTTCGTTGGACCAGCTATAAATATACCAAATTGATTTAATGCATTAATGGAAAAATATGGCATCGAATTTTAAAAATGTACGATACTTAATATCAAGATGACATCCCAATACACATTAACAGAAACGTCAGATAAAGATGTTTACAATCAGAAAACAGTATTATAATTTTGTTTTAAGGTATTTATTTGCTGGTGGTAAATAGCGTTGGACAATATTTTATACAAATACTCAATTTAACGAAAGTGGAAAAGTTTCCAGTTATCAACTAGTTCTGGGCTTAATGTGGGTTTAAGATGTAGATAACTTAAAAAAAGGTTCTTTAAGAGAAGGTCTAACATAACACAAAGGAAACAACTGAACGTTTATTGTGAAAACATTAATTTGTGATTCATACGTATTTATTTATTAATGTACGTATTCTTAATTGATAAATGGGTTCAAAAGCGCGGGATAAAGCATCTATGGAGCAAGAGAATTAATCTAATTATGAAAGTATATATTTACAAAAGACAAATAATGTTAATTTGTTAAAATAAATATATTTTATTTATTTGGTTGTATTACACTATTTTCATTAATGTATTATATTATAAGTATCAAATGTAGACATTATTTATACATGCGCGAGTGTTCTAAATAAACATCCATGATTATAAAAGGTTAATGACGTTAAATCCAAAAAAAAAATCCATACTAAAGTATTGTAAGACGACTTAAGTATGAAATAAAAATAATTAATAAAATAATACATATCATTATACACCCATCGGATTTACACCTACTGCTAAAAAGTTTGATGGTCACGTCTAGTTCAGCCAGACATTGAGTTTAATTACTAACAACGGCTTAAAATATAATTTTATTATTATGAATGGCCTTGAAAAAAACACATTCATTCAAGGTTTTAAGAATCCGAATCTAATGAATAAACGAAAAGTAAGTAGGTTGTAATACTCCTACAGTCGAAATTCTCAACTGTATAAGAGCTTGATAATCAAACCAAGCTATTTGATACAATCCAGCCATAAGAACATGTTAAACGTTGAAACGGACAATAATATCTTCCTTGGTACAAGTCATTACAATACTTACTACACGGAACTGAGATAAGTGATACGGTAAAACAAAACATATTCATTCAATGGATAAAAAGAATGAAAGGGACCTTAGATAAAAGTCAGACAATCACTTGGCACTAAAACATTTTTATTTTCAAGGTGACAACTGTAATATAGACAGCAACACTTCAACTAACGGAGAGAACATGTAGGGACATTCAATATAGATAATCTTACATGCATTTGAACATAGATTTCACACTGAGATTAACACTTGTCTAACAATAACGTCTTGCAGAGAATATTTCCAAAAAAAGTAAATCGATACAAAAAAAGAAACAAACAATATAGATATAAAAAAAAAAAATTATGGTATTATTAGAAGCGATAAGTATGTAGGAATTCTCCACCATTCTTATTCAATGTGAGATATTTCTTTTCACAAGCTGTAAGTTAAATCCATTCATGAGGTGAAAGATAGGATAACAAGTGAAAGATTGCTAAAATTTAATAATGTGTATTGAATAACATTATATCTGTGCTAATTATGATATGAAGATATCTATTCCACATCTAGTGCACTGAAATTTAACTCCATAGGTAAGTGGCGCGTGCCGCAAAACCACTTTTAGGTTCTGAATATTGGATGTGCATTCAGTTTTATAAACATCTTAAATTACTGAATATTGACTCACAGGTCATTACGCCAAGTAGCAAATTTTGCCATCTTTTGGTTGTATTATCAGAGAGTTTACATATCATCTCAGCACAACGTATTAGATATTTTTCTTGACCGTTTTTTTCTCCAATTTATAATAGCGACTCATTTAAAGAGGTGTAGTTCAATAACTAAACAACGTCTTGGCACAAAATGAATTGTGTTTGAAACAATTTGACCGGTTTTGGCTGCTATAACTTGTACACATAAATTAACTTCATAATCAACAGATTATCTTACGAAGGTTGTATTAGAACAGCCGAAACCGGTCAAATTGTTCCAAAACAAATTAATTTTGTATGAAGACTTTGTTTGGTTATTGAACTACACCTCTTTCATGACCTATGTACACTGCGTGATTTAGCATCGATATTGATCTAATTAAAGCTAATATTAATGTGTATAATATTGATATAATTAATGTAATATAATATTGATCTAATTAAAGCTAATAAATCTAATTAACTAATATTAACAAATTAAAGCTAAATATAATGTGCGGTAAAGTTTGTTTGTTGGTTCAAAAATATATGTTAATATAATAAACGACCGTTAAGCCAGTGAGAACGGGCTTAATTTTATATTTAGAAAAAAAGTAAAATTAAGTAAATTAATTTAGATAGTTATTATATATATTTAAAGACCAACAAATCAAAACAAACGTTAGTTTTTATTAGATGAATGCGGTTGCCTAAGATTAGCAATAACAAATAATTTCGAGGTGAGTCGTCGCCGTCGTTTGAATAAATGATAAGTTGTATAATGATAATGGTTGTACTTGGCTGTATAAATAATAAGTTCAACAGGTGCACAAATCAACATGGAAATGGGTTCAAAAACCCACAACCAAAGCTGTAAAACAATAGGGATCAACGATATGCACAAAACCAAAAGACTATAAACTCGACTCTTAGAGACAACATTAGAATTCATAATCGTGACATTGACCATGGACTCCCGACGAACGACGAACCATACAAGAAACTGCTTAACGTGAAGGGACGAGTCTCCAAATACTTTCAATTCCAACTTTTACTATACGTATTTCTGCGTTAAGTGTCACTACGGTGTAAAAACAAGAATAATTATTATTAAAATTAAAATTTTAAATTTATGCCGCAAAAGCGTAATGTGGATTCTGTTTATATAAAATTAAGAAATGTATGGTTTTTTATATCGATTAGACAAGGCAAACAAAATAAGGAAGATTATTTAAATTGTTTTTCCATTAAAGTTTACTTTAATATAAACAAATATATCATAAAAAGTCAACATAAATACAAATGAAATAAAAGGCGACAGCTTCCACAGAAGGTGAATTTAGAATTTAAACTAAATTCTGTAAATTTATTCTGGGCACTTCTTCATATTGTTACTCCCCTTTTAAAGAAAACAGAGGGGAGCAACAATCCAAAGAAGGTGTACAGAATGTTCTTTTTTAGACTGTTACTCCCTTTATAAAAACGTAAGTTGATATTTCTTTGTCCCAAGGAACATTGGACAAAACATCCCTTATCCCTTTGTCTTAATAGGTATTTAGTCATTTAATTCTAAAAAAAAAAAAAAATTAAATAAAAATAGGGGAGTAACAATCTAAAGATGTACTTTATTCTGTAGGTAAGGCAAGGACACAAATAAATAATTAACTATTCTTATGAAGTTTAAAAATTTAGATTTTTAAGTTAATCCCTCTTAGAAAGATTCATAGTTATTGATATTACCTAATTCATTGATAATTCAAAACAATTTGTAAACTATATTTTAATAGGTTATTTTGTTTATAAAGGGCTTTAAGATACACAGAGAAGTAAACTTACATCTTCTATATAGAGAGCAAAACAAATTTATCCAGAATACTTCAAATAATGATCTAATAAAGGTGGATTACGTCCGATAATATTAATATATAGGATAATGGAAGGTTTCTACCGTTAAAAAACCTAGTCCTTGCTACATGCTACATGTAGGGTTTCCTGAACAAGTAAGTTATCCAAGGCAGTAAGGCGTAACGAATACCTAATAGAGAAGTTCAAACAAGCAGTCCCTCCTGAAGGCGTAGGTATTCACCCAAGATACCTAACCAAGGCTGTTTAATAAAGTCCAGAATAAAAGCATAAGCAGCTCTTTAATACAGGATCCGAGGTCAGTACATACCATTCTTCAGGAGTGACTCATTTAAAGGATTCGAATTAAAACGAAGAATAAATAAAACTTTTGAACTTATATGGTAATCGGAATTGAAGAATTTAACAAACATTCCTCCCGAGGATTCTCTGATCTAAGGTAAGTTCAGGCAAATCCTCAGCGGTTTAGAACAACTACCTTATTACCTTATTAAACTATGGATATTTAAAAGTAGCATTCAAATATGTACTTTCGTGAAAACCTAGTAAACAAATTAATTAATAAAGTAATAAACAGATACATTAATCAATAATCTATTTTCAGCAAATTTCTAGATGTAATAAAAATGACTAAACAGCTCCAAACACCTTCATAAACATTTAGAATTTCAACTAAAAACTACCTTTTCGACCGCCAAACTAAGAGTTGATGGTAATATTTTGAAAAAAAAAAAAAAATATCTGGTCAAATTCTCTAGATCAATAAAATATAAATTGTATTACTTGTTTTAGGATCATATATAGGTGATGAGTAAAATTAAAATTAACAATTAGTTAATTATAAAAAAAAGGTTATATTTCACCCTTTACGCCACCATCAGACCTAAAAAATAAATATAAATAACTAAAATGATCCTCAGATCACCAGTGTTTTACTGAGAAACAATTTATAAATTGTAAATATTGAGTTCATGACTAATAAAAAGTTGATGACTATACTTGGTCTGTTTCAACTAACTAACTTAGAGTATTCATAATTATGACAAAACAGTAGTCAGAAATAGAAAGTAACAAAATCAAATTGTCACCACAATTTGTTATAAATTATTAACAAACAACAAACACGTTTCGACATGTTTTTTTATCATCATCAGTGTTGAAAAGCTAGCCACAGTAAGAGTAAAGATTTTTACAGTACATATTTTACTTTACAAGCTTTTATGACTTTAACTAATAGTTTACAAAGCATGCGCGGGGGCAGACTCAGACTAGGGATAGATGGATTACGGAGCAAAGGTTAAGGGATATAAATGTCGAAACGCTTTGGTAATAATCAATATAAAATTGTGGTGACGGTGACAATATTGCAGTGTTAGTTTCTATTACCTCTGTAGTCATAATTATAAAGTGGTACCACAAAATCTCATTCAAAACAACCAATCACCAGAATTCAGAACACTTTAAAAAAAATCATCAACCAAGTAGTCTCCATCATGGGCGCCCATACCTATGGGCATGGGGTGGCCTTGGCCCCCCCCCCNGTCCCATATAAGTTTTAAACTTCTGCGCCTATTTGTTTCTATTCTACCTGCGCACAAACATACATTTATTTACACCTATGGCTTCAAAAGTACTTATCTGGACTTGAATGAATCCCCTGGAAAAATTCATATGGGCACTCATGGTCTCCATCATCAATGTGGTTGGTTAAAGTTAAAAAGAATCTTTTGTTTTAAAAAGAATAATAGACATATGACCTGATGATGTGATCTACTAATAAGGGTATCGACTGAAGTCATGATCAGATTCCAGTCCTGGATAACAGGATCTCTAAGACATTCTAAGAATGGAAGCCTCCATAAGGACAATTAGAAAACTTCATACCAGGAAGCAAAGAATTTTACTTCTTATGAATCGTTTAAGTGTGAAAAATTGTTACTTCTAAAGGGGGTAAAGAATGTTAGGGATATCTTAAGGAAAAAGCTATGACCAATTCTTCGAATTTAAGTCCACTCATAACAATGGGACGTAAACTGTATTATTAATTGTTTGAAAGATGGAAAGTAGTAAATTTCTTTTTTAAAAAATTGTGTAAGAGGTATATACGGCTAATAAACATAAACTTATAAAAGGATAATATTAAAAGAAATGATAAAAATATCTTTTAAACGATTTCAAAGTAAAATTGGAAAAAGTCTGAAAAAGGTAGAACCCATGCAAAGTCGGGGTGTTTATCAAGGTCAGTAATAATTAGATTAGTTATCATTACCACCCTTCCCTCATCAAAAAATGAATGAATCCCTAACATAAAAAATAGTTTATAGTAGTGAACTATTTCCAAAGTGTCCTTTACAAGATAGGATACTTTTTATTCGGTTTGGTCTACACCTAAAGAAGTATTCATGACATCAAGGTACACTATCAAATATACATTTTTTTGGTTCCTTAGGTCGGTTCCAAAAAAATTTATTTGCGTAACTTCAAGCCCTACAAAATAAGCTTGTAAGTTTTTTGTAGAGTTGCCTACATTAAGTCAAAAATATCTCCTGTACAAAAAAATCATGTATTGAAATCCTGAAGTGTACATATTTCATATGAACCCAAAAAACAATAATATCCCAACATAAAACCAAATCAACCGTGAAATCTTTTTCTCTTCGACGATGAATTTAAAATGGAAAAAATGAATGATTAATGTTTTAACATTAAGGTAACCAATCAAGAAGAGTCTGAATATACTAATTGATGTCCAGAATTATTGATGTTCTGAATTTTGTTTATTTTCTTGGCTTCTTATAGGTAATGGCAAGGGTATGTTAATCCTTGGTACCCGCCATCTTTTGCCAAGAGCACAGTATGAAATAAATTTGCATATCGGGCTAGGACTATCCACATTTGTATTTGAATATTTATAATAATTCGATTTGTATAGGCGGGCCAAAACAGCGACAGAAGAAAAAAAAATCTTTTCAGGGTCGTTATTTTTTGATCAAGAAGAACGAAAACCATGTAAGGATATAATATCATGAAATCAGTCAGAGTTACAATATTAAGCTTGCACTTAAACAATCCCATTGTTCCAAAGGGTGATAAAGAATTTTATTTTTTAATTACTTCAATATGTCAAAGACAAGCGTACAAGGCCATGAATTGAAGAATGAAAGAAAGGCTGATTCCAATATTTATCCAAGCAAATACTTTTATAAACAATGGGTATGTGTTATCTCTTATCTCCGATCTTTTCGAGAGAATAATTCTTATAAAAAAGGTACTATATTAAATCATGGGCTTTGGTGAACAGAGGATTAAGGCAATGCGAAATTTTGTTTTGCCTTAGAGTTCAAAAACTCATTCTTAAAGAATGAGCTAACTTAAATCTATAGAACATAATAATTTTACGCAAAGAAAAACAGACAAAATAAACATTTAGTCGAGCAGAATTGTTTGAATATAACAGAAGGGTTGGAGAACGTAGAATTACTTTTTCTACTCTATCCACCAGATTAAAATAGTTTATGCTTCTTTAAGACCAAGAACAATAATAATTATTAAACGGCGTGTTTATCACTGTTTAAAAATTTTCTACACCAATAACGCTGATATCACCAATAAATTAGACAAAAAAGCAGTAAACAAGCCAAATAATTAGTTTATTTAATTTATTCATAACTTAGATTCCTTTTAAGTTCTTTTATGTAAGACGATTGTAACCGTGAAGTTATACACGTGATGCTTAAGAATAGTAGTTACTAATGAAGAGTAACCCAGTAACAATGAATTTGTATACTCCATATATAATTTGCAAGTGTGCTGTATATTATTTAGTAATAATTCTTGAAACGTTTGCAATAGTTAAACCCATTTTTATAGTAATATAATAAGTATGAGGTAATAAGATTTGTGTTATGCATCTGGAACATTAATCAGCATGTCTAAGTCATTTGAAAAACTTCATTAAACGCCTAACTAACCTGATGTTTAGGAGCGAAAGCTGAGCAATTGCTGCAAAGTTCGATTGAATTTGCTCTCTGCTCGGCTTTGGAGCAAGTGTTGAATTTTATCGCATTATTAGTGAGAGTACTCAAGGATCTGAAATCTACCATCCTGGAAGAAGCTTTGTTAAAACGAAGAACGTTCTCACGAACAATACCGGAAGGTGCGAGCGGAGGACCAGTACCACCGCTGCGTTCCAATGTTAGCATCGCGTACCAACGCCGGCGGTTGTTCAATCACCACGACACGATAACGCCCCGACAAAAAAACAGTCTTTTAAATGACTTTTTCTTTAAGACCGGCACAGAGAAAAAGGAAGCAAATAATTCAGGTACTTAGTTACAACAAAGGTCACTTAAAGCATCACTTCGGTCGGTTTAAAACTTGCAGCAGCTTGTGCTGCATTTTAAAAGAGTAAAGAACTCAGGAGGAGAGAAAAGAACAGAATGAGCCTAGTGAAGAAGTCGAAACGAGTTGAGAATCCCCCCACTCTCACTAAGGAACTTGATGGGAGGAGTACTGCTCCGAGTACTTGAGCCTACTCGGGCCACCCCACTTCCAAGTACTCCTCTCCTGGGGAGTAACATGCGAGCCTAGTGAGCGGGCACAACCTCCCACACGGGACCCGTGCCCAGCGCACTACCACCGCAATATATCACTACGTGATTCATACTCGGACCCCGTAACCGACCACGCATAATAACACACAGCACAACCTGGCCAGACGCTAACAATTAAAAAAAAATAAGAGAAAGAAATGCAACCGAAGATTAACGATTCGACTGGCTTTAGTATCAGTTTCCTTCGCCGCAAAAAAACACTCAAAAAGAACTAGATGAATATATTCAACAAATAAACTTTTTTTAATTGATATCAAGGTCTCCAAACCTACGCAGTAGCCAATTATCGAAGTCGTCGACGTAGGTTTGATTTTCACTTAAAGAAATATACATATACATTTTTTTCTTTTAATTTCTAGACGCAGTAATGCACTGCACATGCGTTTAAGTATATACCTGGAAACCTTAATATATCAAAAGACAACACTGTTCACAATAAAGCCACGTCCACACTAGCCGTTGGCAATGCCGCCGGCAAAGCCTATGGCTGTACCTCTGTCCACATTAGTAATGGTATTGGCATTCAGTCATTTCGAAAATGTTCACCGAGGAGGATCTACTGATCGCTTCATGTGCTGTTGTCATAGTATATGACAGCGAAAAAAACAGATAAAATCGAGGAAACGTCGATTTTGGGTACGTCCCAGCCTTCAAAGTAGATCACGTTATGGAACTAAAGACTTAATGAAGGATTTAATTTTAGACGATATTGACGAATTAAATTTGGAATATAGGTCTAATAGTGGTTTCCAAAACTTTTTTTCGGCTGAAAACGAGTGAATTTGAAGTTGATTTGAAATTCAATTCAACTTCTTTCTTTTGAAATGTATTGCGCCAAAAATCATAAAGGGAGATACGTCATAAGAAAATCTATTCCTACCGATGAACGTTTAGCAGATACTTATTTTCTTTTGTGATTTTTCTTTCGTCCACTCCCTCGAAATTTTTAATATTTATATAATAAAANGAACAGATGCCAAAAAATATTCAAAAGAATACTTAAAGCTTAAAAAGATTTGGGGTTTTAGGAGAATAGGAATCTCAAGGATAATGACCAGCCCAAGTATTTCGTAACGCATTTACAAATGCCCGCTTACAGACTATAAACAGTTCAACCATAAATTTAAATGGATGCACTATGGAGAGTAAATCTTTTATTTATATTGTATTTCTTCTGGTTTTGGGCGAGCGACGACGATGAATAAAAAAAGAAAATAAACATAAAAAAAATCCTGTTTCGATGCATGAATGAATTAACGATTTGACCTTACTATGGGTTGTTTACATACATACAGATATCATTAAAAGTCAAAAGACAACACTGTTCACAATAAAGCCACGTCCACACTAGCCGTTGGCAAAGCCGCATAGGCAAAGCCTAGGGCTGTACCTCTGTCCACATTAGTGTTGGCATTGGCATTCCATCATTTCGAAAATGTTCCCCAAGGGGGCCGGGAGATGCCGTTGGCACGTCCACACTAGTTTTGTCTAGCGGCTTTCTTTGATGGAGACCGACTCTCGAGCGATTCCTGTTGGCATGCCGCGCGGCACAGTTTTGCCGTTGCTCGTGCCAATGATCACGTCTACATCAGTCCGGCTTTGCCGACGGCATAGTGTGGACGCGGCTTAAGAAAACAAATTTAAGGTAATATTTATAAAATAATTTAGAATTTATATACACAGTTGATTGCAGCTTTGCATTTATCACAAATTTAGAAAAGTATACCGCTTCACCAAGTCGACTATGGCACTCAATTATTTTTTACGAGCTCTTAGGCCTGTGGCAACGGGTCTAATGTAATATTTAGAAAATAAGGTAAAATTAAGTAAATTAATTTTAGATATCTATTAACACGAGTTATTATTTAGCTATTTGAAGACTAACAAATCATTTCGAGGTGTGAAGGGACACTACTCGATTACGACACCTTCCACATATCAAAAAAATGTAATAGTTTACATAAAAGAAATTCCGAGAGAGGATTGGTTAAAGTCCAGGAACTAATTTCTTAAGTAAATTAATCCTTCTATTATACCTCTATAAAGATAATATTAAAATTAATAAAATTGATCAAACTAATCATCTCTTTTATACTAAGTGAATTGGTAATACAATAAATTACTATAAGAGTATGAATAAAATTTATACATATACATATTTTAAATAATACAAAATCATTCCGTATTTGAAAAGTGCTAAATGCTAACAAAAACCCTCTTTTGATGTCAAATCTTTGAAAAGGCTAATTTATATACAACACAGACACAGTTAACGTCAAGTAAACGAAAAAAAAATTAAAGTTTTTGTATATATTACTATAATATTTCTTAGTCACAAATAATGTACTTTAACTTCTAAAAAGTGTTATGTTTGGAAGGTGAAAAAATGGACAAAAACCAGAACAGATGCCAAAAAATATTCAAAAGAATACTTAAAGCTTAAAAAGATTTGGGGTTTTAGGAGAATAGGAATCTCAAGGATAATGACCAGCCCAAGTATTTCGTAACGCATTTACAAATGCCCGCTTACAGACTATAAACAGTTCAACCATAAATTTAAATGGATGCACTATGGAGAGTAAATCTTTTATTTATATTGTATTTCTTCTGGTTTTGGGCGAGCGACGACGATGAATAAAAAAAGAAAATAAACATTAAAAAAATCCTGTTTCGATGCATGAATGAATTAACGATTTGACCTTACTATGGGTTGTTTACATACATACAGATATCATTAAAAGCTTTTACGATTTAAATTTCTCAAAAGCTAAAAGATTTTAATGACATCACTTAGGATTATACTGCTTATTGATGTTGTTGTTTTACATACATTTTATCTGCTCTTATATTGTATTACATATTTTATATTAGATCAGTCAAACTAGACATTTTATCTTGTAATAGATCGGGTATTTCCGATTTTTAGATGTGCTGTAGGACAAATTTTGTAAGCAAAAGCTTTTATGATTCAAATTTCTTAAAAGCTAAAGATTTTTAATGAAATTATACTGTTTATTGATTTTTTGCTTTACATACATTTTATCTGTTGTATATATTGTATATAATATACATTATACTAGACTAATATATTATATTAGTCCAGTCAAACAAGACCTTTCAAAAGGTCGAGCATTTCAGATTTATTTATGAGTTGAAGGATTAGGTACACACTATTGAAAAGCTTGTTTTCGATCTCAGTGGAGCACACCGCTGGCGCTAAAAATTCCCAAAATTATCGAATTTTTTTTTAGTTTTGCCTATTTTCACCATGAAAGAGTGGTTATATTGAAAAAAAATATTCTAATGGAGTAGACTAATTGTCTACTATTTAAAAATAATAATTTTTTAACGCTAATACTTCCAAAGTTATAGCCCTTCAAAAATTGTGTGAATTTTCAAAATGTTTCTTGTTTTTAGTTGGGTTTTGCTATTTTATTTTTCATACCAAAGCCTTTGTTTTTAAGTCTAGTTAATGTCCGACTTTTAAGTAAAATTATTGTTCCATAATTTGCGGCAAATATGAGGTTTTTATTGGAAATATAGGTTCTGAGGTACAGCTGTTTAAAGAAGGAGAATAATTATTGTTAACAAAGAAGTATTTACCCAGTAAAACTTTTGAAAATTAATAAGTAAATTTATATAAATTTATGCCTTTTATTTTTTTCTTCTTGAAGTTCCGAGAATTTTAATCTAAAAATTAATTTAAAACAAACCCTTCTCTAGCTCCTCCTGAAATTATCTTTTTTTAAATTAAGAATCTGCTAGAGAAAGATTAGTTTTAAATTAATTTAAAGAATAAATTTCATACCGTATTTCATTTGTTCTTGTTCTGAACCAGCTTAAGTTAAAAATACTCAGCCAATAAAAAAAAATACTGCGCCACACAAAAATAAAAATACTGCGCCACACTAAATCTTCATCGCGTCCTATTTCGTAAAATAGTGCTTTTATGCTTTTATTATATTGTACATTTTACAGAGCATTATTGTTGCATTCATTTAATTATTCCCCCACATTTTTTTGGAACTGTCAAAATTTTTTTGATTTTTTACGATGAATTATCAATTTAGCAAAAGCTAAAGAGCGCTCTCGGTTGAAATTAATTTTAGGCTATCTGCGGGCTTCTCTTTTAAATCATCCAAATTTCATAAAAATTAGATAAGTAGTTTTAGATATAGGTGCAAATAAATGTGTTTGTGCGCATAAGGAAGAAAAAGAGAGGGCGCAGAAGATTGAAACTGTGAAGGACCAACAATGGGCTAATTATAACCTACCATCCAATTTTCATTAAAATCGAACGAGTAGGTAGTTGTTATGATATGTTGGTTCTCAGACCGACAGGCAGACACGGAACCAAAAATATTCCTCGTCAAGCTCTGTCTCTTACAATCTACACCTTACAATTTGATCATTTCTGTTCAATCCAAGAAATTGAACGAAAAAGCTTTGCGTGTAAACTCGGCTTTAATGTGAGCAGAAGGTTGAATTTAAATTGGCATGGGACTATCTATGAGCTGCCTACTTTCGACAAACTATTTAAATTTCTTTATAATCGGATAAATGTTTCTATGTTAAAAAAGTGTTTATCTAAATAAAGTTAGTTCATTATATGTTTTATCGCAGTAAGCTGCCTTTTAATCGGCAATTCTTCAGATTGTTACTCCCCTTATAAAGAAAACATAGGGGTGTAACAAACTCAAGAAGGTGTACAGAATACAGAATGATCTTTAGACTGTTACTGCCCTTGTAAAAACAGAAGTGTGATATCCCTTTGTTCCAAAGTACATTGGACTAAACATTACTTTGTCTTAAAAGTTATTTAGTTTGCCATTTATATTTTAAAAACACAGGGAGAAACAATCAAAAGAAGCATCTTTTAATCAGAAGTATCATACTTATTATAACCTTAAAACAATAATTTCCTAAAAGTAAAAGTTTTTTTAAAACAGCTGTAAAGAATTCGTTTGATTCATAAAATATAAAGGAAGCTACACAAAACAAAACCTTTTCTAATTCTTAATATCTGCAAAATACATGTTTATTTCACGTTTCCTTAGCTTCGTTATAATAAACACGCCTTGATTATATAAAACATCATAAGTATGGATTTGCGTGATTATCCACACAGGAGTTATTATTTAATTATTTTCTTTTCATAATCTTAGANTTTCAGGACCAAGATAGTAGAGGGGAGGTGAGTTAGCCAGGCCCGGGTTCCTATGAACACCCCCAGCCCGGAATAATTTCTACCTTCCTACATGTTTTTCATCATCGCTCCTTTCCTATTTTTTTTTAATTTTTTTGTTTATTTTTTAATAATTAGTCCGTAACTATTTACTAACAAAAGAATGCGTTACTAGTAATTTCTAAACCATACAGAGTGAGTAGTGTGACGTCGTAACACAAAAATCATTTGCGGAATATTACGTCGCTGGTCCTTAGTGCAAAAAAAAAAAGTTTGCGGAATATTACGTCGTCGTTGGTCCTTAGTGCAAAAAAAAGTTTGCGGAATATTACGTCGTTGGTCCCGAAAGGGTTAATGTGAGCAGAAGGTTGAATTTAAATTGGCATGGGACTATCTATGAGCTGCCTACTTTCGACAAACTATTTAAATTTCTTTATAATCGGATAAATGTTTCTATGTTAAAAAAGTGTTTATCTAAATAAAGTTAGTTCATTATATGTTTTATCGCAGTAAGCTGCCTTTTAATCGGCAATTCTTCAGATTGTTACTCCCCTTATAAAGAAAACATAGGGGTGTAACAAACTCAAGAAGGTGTACAGAATACAGAATGATCTTTAGACTGTTACTGCCCTTGTAAAAACAGAAGTGTGATATCCCTTTGTTCCAAAGTACATTGGACTAAACATTACTTTGTCTTAAAAGTTATTTAGTTTGCCATTTATATTTTAAAAACACAGGGAGGAACAATCAAAAGAAGCATCTTTTAATCAGAAGTATCATACTTATTATAACCTTAAAACAATAATTTCCTAAAAGTAAAAGTTTTTTTAAAACAGCTGTAAAGAATTCGTTTGATTCATAAAATATAAAGGAAGCTACACAAAACAAAACCTTTTCTAATTCTTAATATCTGCAAAATACATGTTTATTTCACGTTTCCTTAGCTTCGTTATAATAAACACGCCTTGATTATATAAAACATCATAAGTATGGATTTGCGTGATTATCCACACAGGAGTTATTATTTAATTATTTTCTTTTCATAATCTTAGAACGATGAATTGGAAAATGATATAGACGCATCGTTATCTTTCCTTGATTTTTTCCTTTTCATTATAAAAATTGTTTTTAAAGAGTTGATTATACCTTCTTTAGAAAAGAATGTAGTTCGGCTTTTATAATGCTTCATAATGTTTATGAAATTTTTCATATCTGGACGGTCATTTATCCGGCCCAGTGAAGCGCGTATGTTTCTTTCTATGTTTTCCTTTCCAGGGGGAAAGTTGGCAGAACTGTATCGAGATACAAGACTTGCAGCATCCTATATGAGGTAGGGTAAGAATAATTAGTAAAGCAACACTGCTCGTATTAGAGCTTTATCGAAAACTATATTTAATAACACTTTCACTTATCAGTGTTGCTTTGATGCGCACCTTAGCACCAATAGAAGAGCATTATTTTTCTCCCCTCTATATAATTACTGTAAGTTCTACATGCAAGGTTAAGAATAACCACACTGATTTCAGATAATTTCATAATATCCATTAAAACTGTAGTAGCCGTTAGTATTTGGCCTTCTCTCTTAATAGAATTAACGATCTATAAAACATCTTTAAATTACACATTATTAAAATACATGATTTCCAACGGGCGTTGAACTATATAATGTATAATAATAATTGGAATTATGAGATTTTCAAAGTGATTTCTACATTCTTTACAAGCACAACCTATATAGAAAATTAAATTCATTCAAACAGCTTTTTCATTAATAAATACAACATATCCTTAAAATGATATAGTGTTAGTTGAAAGTCAGAGAGAAGTACTAATAATTAAAATAAATTTCATAATGATTGTCGAAGTGTCGACTATTATTATCAATGTAAACGTAATAATGTACACACATTAAATTCTTGGATTCCCATAAAAACAAAGTAGGATTCATAAAGGTACAATCAAAACGTTCCTTCTTTTTTGTGGTATGGCAGGCTTCAGCTGAAACTTTTTTGGTTCCTAAAATTATTTGAAAAGTATCTAAACTGCCAATTGATTCACGAGGTATGTATTTTTAACTACCTAAGCATATTATAAAATACATTTTATAGATTTGTCAATGTTTCCACTATTACTCGCAGTCTAAATGTAATAATTTACACACTTAAAATTCTTAGATTCCCATAATAGGAAAGTAGGATTAGGATTCATAAAGGTATAAGAAAAACTTTTCTTCTTAATGGTGGTATGGCGGGAGACAGCTGAAACTTTTTTGGTTCTTAAAATTATTTTAAACTCATATAACTGCAACTGGTTCACATGGTACGCATAATAAATTACAACCACGGTTAATTTAACATTAAATGAGTTAACTGGCTTAATTGTGTTCCCAAAGTAAAACTAAAACTTTAAACAACATGTTATGGTCTCGTAAATGGTCTCTAAAATGCAATACGGAAGATGGTACTTTAAGAGTACCTGCCGGAACAATACGCACTACGCACTTCACAGCAGTAAAGTTCGAAGTGCACTAATAAAAGTTTAATGAACAATATTCAAATAAATTTTGTAAAATATAAAGGCCAAAATACGTAATACTTTTTTCATTCTAACATTTAACATTAAATTATAAGATCATGATTATTTATAAAATGTTCTTTTTTTATTAATATGATAACTCTAAAGTAGGTCATAATTATTTTTATCAAATAAACACTCTATTTTGGCACTATATTATTTAAACAACTTTTACTGATATTTCTTTAAATTGAATTCACTAAATTACCAATTTTAGATTTTTTACCTAGTAAGTACCTGCTGTAATAGGGTTATTGTAGTCTAAATTAATAATTTAAGTCAAATTAAACACAAATCTAAAAATATCAGTAATATCATATAATAATAGTTATTTTGTCATAGGCGTAGTGAATATAAATAGAAAGTATTCTGTGCGATGACGTAAAAATTCAATTTTGAAATTTTATCATTTTCACATTTTGATGAAATCGATAAATGTTAGTTCCAAATTTGGGACGCATCTCCCAAATTCTCCGAAAAATGGGAAAAACATTATTTTTCAAAAACGATTCCAGCTAATTTGATAATAAAAATTCATAAAATATAGTCTGTTTAAATATGAAGTTAACCATACAAGTCGTTTTTCCGAGAAAAATCTGGTTCAAGAAGAAAATAGCTTTAAACGCGAACAGTGAGAGGCCAGGTTCGATTCCTCACCGAAGAGAAGTTATTTTTAAGGTATATTTTGATACAATTTTCAATAATAGTTAAACGTAACCGCGAAAACTGTGAAACAAATAATAAATGGAAAACATTGGACCAAGTAATTATGTACACGTGCATGAAAAAGTATAGTGCGAGTTGTCTTGAGATCCCATACACAGCCAAAATGTTTGCGCAAACATGACGTTTGACATAAATGGCCTAAATTTGCCTGATATCAGGTTTGCGCAAAATGTTTGATCGTGTATGGGGGCTTTTATACAACAATTTCTTACTTGTAGTTAATTTGTGCAATTAGTTCTTTTAATAGAGAGTTTAAATCTTTTACCTAGGAGGTACCTGCTGTTTATTGGGTTACTGTTAAGTGTAAATTATAACGATTAATATACCATTAAACAAAAGTTGCAATTTATTTTATCCACGGGCATCATATGTTTAAGAAGATACAAACAAAATAAGAATATGCAAAATTTGTAACTGAAATATGAAGGTAATAACGCCAAATAACAAATGGACAACATTTAAAAGAAAAGGGTTCAGAAAAGAAAAAAAAGAAAGAAAAAGATTGCGTCTAAACTTGAAGAAGAATCGGTACTTGTTACGGAATAGCAGAGGAACTCGAGTCGACGCGTAACGTAACAAAAGAAATTGTTCCGATCAGTGTAAGAGCGTGGCTTGAAAGGAAGAAATGTGTTAAAAGTTAAAAATAATTCTGCAAAGAGTAATACTAGAAGCGGAACAAACTCGGCACGGTGTGTGACATGAGACAGTATTACATGTAAGAACTGCTAGGTTATAGCGGTACTCTCCACACAGCTTCACTTCAAACACTCTTCCCTGTAATACACTGTACTACTGGATTCCCATAAAAACAAAGTAGGATTCATAAAGGTACAAGCAAAACGTTCCTTCTTTTTGGTGGTATGGCGGGCTTCAGCTGAAACTTTTTTGGTTCCTAAAATTATTTGAAAAGTATCTAAGCAGCCAATTGATTCACGAGGTATGTATTTTTAACAACCTAAGCATATTATAAAATAAATTTTATAGATTTGTCAATGTTTCGACTATTACTCGCAGTCTAAATGTAATAATTTACACACTTAAAATTCTTAGATTCCCATAATAGGAAAGTAGGATTAGGATTCATAAAGGTATAAGAAAAACTTTTCTTCTTAATGGTGGTATGGCGGGAGACAGCTGAAACTTTTTTGGTTCTTAAAATTATTTTAAACTCATATAACTGCAACTGGTTCACATAGTACGCATAATAAATTACAACCACGGTTAATTTAACATTAAATGAGTTAACTGGCTTAATTGTGTTCCCAGAGTAAAACTAAAACTTTAAACAACATGTTATGGTCTCGTAAATGGTCTCTAAAATGCAATACGGAAGATGGTACTTTAAGAGTACCTGCCGGAACACTAAGCACTACGCACTTCACAGTAGTAAAGTTCGAAGTGCACTAATAAAACTTTAATGAACAATATTCAAATAAATTTTGTAAAATATAAAGGCCAAAATACGTAATACTTTTTTCATTCTAACATTTAACATTAAATTATAAGATCATGATTATTTATAAAATGTTCTTTTTTTATTAATATGATAACTCTAAAGTAGGTCATAATTATTTTTATCAAATAAACACTCTATTTTGGCACTATATTATTTAAACAACTTTTACTGATATTTTTTTAAATTGAATTCACTAAATTACCAATTTTAGATTTTTTACCTAGTAAGTACCTGCTGTAATAGGGTTATTGTAGTCTAAATTAATAATTTAAGTCAAATTAAACACAAATCTAAAAATATCAGTAATATCATATAATAATAGTTATTTTGTCATAGGCGTAGTGAATATAAATAGAAAGTATTCTGTGCGATGACGTAAAAATTCAATTTTGAAATTTTAT
Organism: Gerris buenoi; assembly: GCA_001010745.2. Lineage (NCBI taxonomy): Eukaryota > Metazoa > Arthropoda > Insecta > Hemiptera > Gerridae > Gerris > Gerris buenoi. Next base: position 444,463 of record KZ651478.1, on the reverse strand, counting down.
CATTTTCACATTTTGATGAAATCGATAAATGTTAGTTCCAAATTTGGGACGCATCTCCCAAATTCTCCGAAAAATGGGAAAAACATTATTTTTCAAAAACGATTCCAGCTAATTTGATAATAAAAATTCATAAAATATAGTCTGTTTAAATATGAAGTTAACCATACAAGTCGTTTTTCCGAGAAAAATCTGGTTCAAGAAGAAAATAGCTTTAAACGCGAACAGTGAGAGGCCAGGTTCGATTCCTCACCGAAGAGAAGTTATTTTTAAGGTATATTTTGATACAATTTTCAATAATAGTTAAACGTAACCGCGAAAACTGTGAAACAAATAATAAATGGAAAACATTGGACCAAGTAATTATGTACACGTGCATGAAAAAGTATAGTGCGAGTTGTCTTGAGATCCCATACACAGCCAAAATGTTTGCGCAAACATGACGTTTGACATAAATGGCCTAAATTTGCCTGATATCAGGTTTGCGCAAAATGTTTGATCGTGTATGGGGGCTTTTATACAACAATTTCTTACTTGTAGTTAATTTGTGCAATTAGTTCTTTTAATAGAGAGTTTAAATCTTTTACCTAGGAGGTACCTGCGCTGTTTATTGGGTTACTGTTAAGTGTAAATTATAACGATTAATATACCATTAAACAAAAGTTGCAATTTATTTTATCCACGGGCATCATATGTTTAAGAAGATACAAACAAAATAAGAATATGCAAAATTTGTAACTGAAATATGAAGGTAATAACGCCAAATAACAAATGGACAACATTTAAAAGAAAAGGGTTCAGAAAAGAAAAAAAAGAAAGAAAAAGATTGCGTCTAAACTTGAAGAAGAATCGGTACTTGTTACGGAATAGCAGAGGAACTCGAGTCGACGCGTAACGTAACAAAAGAAATTGTTCCGATCAGTGTAAGAGCGTGGCTTGAAAGGAAGAAATGTGTTAAAAGTTAAAAATAATTCTGCAAAGAGTAATACTAGAAGCGGAACAAACTCGGCACGGTGTGTGACATGAGACAGTATTACATGTAAGAACTGCTAGGTTATAGCGGTACTCTCCACACAGCTTCACTTCAAACACTCTTCCCTGTAATACACTGTACTACTGTACAATACTACACCGACACCGGACATTACTCTCCTACAAAATACAAACATTCTTGCATCTCATCTTTCACTATAATTATTTATCACACCAAACTAGGAAGATGAAACAAAGAGAAATGAATGAACTGCTTAACTGAGGCTATAGAGATAATTATCTAATCAAAATGACAAATGATTTGTTTATTGTCTGCTGGTCAAATCGACATGCAATTTGATGTTTCCTCATTCAATGTCATTTCATAACTAATCAAAAGTCAATTTCGCTGTCCGTTANCACTAAGCTACGTAATGTTGTGTTCTTAATGAGAATCCCATCATATCGGCACTAAGTTACGTAATGTTGTGTTCATACTGAGGATCCTATCATATCGACACTAAGCTAAGTAATGTTGTGTTTATACAGAGGATCCCATCATATTGACACTAAGCTACGTAATGTTATGTTCATACTGAGGATCCCTTTATATCGACACTAAACTACGTAATGTTGTGTTCATACTGAGGATCCCATCATATCCACACTAAGCTACGTATTGTTGTGTTCATACTGAGGATCCCATCATATCGACACTTAAGCAGTAAGCTACCTAATATTGTGTCAATCGGGACAAAAAAAAAAAAAAAAAAAAAAAAAAAAAAAANAAGAGAAATGAATGAACTGCTTAACTGAGGCTATAGAGATAATTATCTAATCAAAATGACAAATGATTTGTTTATTGTCTGCTGGTCAAATCGTCATGCAATTTGATGTTTCCTCATTCAATGTCATTTCATAACTAATCAAAAGTCAATTTCGCTGTCCGTTAGTTTCTGAATTACTTGGAAATCGAAGTTTAGTTTCGCTTTAGGTAAACTACTGCCTGAGTGGAACAGTATCGTGCGTAAATTGATTAAAAACCGTTTAAAACGCTCATTAAAAACACAAACACTAGATTGTACTAGACGCTTCTCGCCTTAATCGACTTTGCCCGCTCCGCATTTAAATCTTGTGATATGGAAGTGCTAATGCATTAATGCACGATTATCATGCACGCTGCATTCTCTCCCATGCTCTCCATGCTGGTTCTGGCTGCACTAACTCACAGTGATAATAAACGTAAAGAGCAATATTGATCGATTTATTTCAACCTAATAATAATAATAAGTACAATAATTTAAATAACAAAATAAAAATCAGCCTTAGCTGCAAATGGCAAATATATCTTAAGTTTTAACCTTTATAAATACAGATCCGTGTGTTTGTCTATATAGCCTGTGAACACATTTTTAGAGTATACTCCTATAAACTGTTATATACTCCTTATTTCTTTTATAGTAAACCACTCCCATATATGTCTATACTTTATATAAAAAGTTAAACGTCTAGGCGATGGCTGCCCCACAGGTTAGTCCACTCTGGGTAATACATCTAAAGCATTTTAGCCTTTATTTTCAATTCAGGGACCAAAGATAGAGACAATCTTATTCATCATTTAATTGATTTAATATATACAATTGAGATCGAAAAATAATTAATTTTTAAATAACATGCTAAAGACGAATCCTATTTTGGGTATTTGTTTATTCATTAGAATATTGAAAAACAAGTACATTGAGTTAATTAAATCAAGCGATAATTGGTGAGATAAAAATAAAAAAACACAAGAAAAACTTTCAAATAATGGAATTGGGAGGTAACACCTACAGATTTGGTTCGATTCCTAATCTATTTACGTAAGAAATGGCGCTGATTATATCTAGAGAAGTGAGACATATTGTGCTCACACTGAGGATCCCATCAAATCGATACTAAGCTACGTAATGTTGTGTTCTTAATGAGAATCCCATCATATCGGCACTAAGCTACGTAATGTTGTGTTCTTACTGAGAATCCCATCATATCGGCACTAAGCTACGTAATGTTGTGTTC
>KZ651478.1:394395-441343 GCA_001010745.2 Gerris buenoi | reverse complement strand
GGGGCAAATTCACACTGAAAAATCAATTTAAACCCACTAAATTCCTCTGAACTCCGCACTCCGGGGAACTAAAAACAAAAAAAAAAAAAAGACCACAGTGAAAACAAAATGGAAAACACTGGGCCAAGTAATTACGAACTAGTATATACATATAAGAAAGTTTTTCCGAGTTTCTCTCGAACCGATTGTTTATTATAACTATTATGATTTCATAAGATTATTTATCTATATACATATATCTTTCTAAAATTTACTGAGTAAAACACACACTTTTAATTTTTACAATTAAATATTTTTATTATTAGAATCAATTTAAATTTTGTTTAAGCAATAAACAATGAAAGTTTAAAATTAACTAGAAAAAAAAACAAAAAGTTATTTATACTCTAAAGATAACTAAACTATAAACAGTGCCAAAAAGCAAGCGGAGTTGTTTCAGATCTTTTAACTTGAATTTGTTGGACAAATAATTGGATATAAGAACATCCTTACTGCCAACATCCAAATTTATACAACTAATTTTCCTCTATTCTTATCTCTAATGCTATAACACGTGCGGAAAAAAATATAACAACATAATAGACGCTAATTGCTATAGAAGATTAAATAAGGCAATTATTAATTGAATCTAAAAAATATATAATAAAGTTATACACATATATATTTTCAATATATCTTTCAAGGTTAAACACCGAAATTTGTAGTACAAAGTTTTTTCTTTTAAAACATTACCACCTCTTTGAAGAATAATTTCCAGAAAAATGCATTTATTTTATGAAGATCAAAAATATATATAAAAATCCTTATTAAAAAGTTACTTATATAAAAGGGTTTCTTTAGTCGAATCGAACATTATTTTTTAAATAAAATATGATGTATAAAAATATGCACTTTAGAGAAGCTAGGTGTGCATATATTATCTTTTAGCATCTTAGGTATGCACTTATTTAGTTCTGTTAAGGGCAATGGCCCCCTATATTTGTGATCTACATTTCAATACCTTTAAAAAATACCCCGCTTAAAAATTACAAAAAAAAAAGAGCAGGTCACCATAGTAACGACCACCTAAAATTACACATTTTCTTTTCATATAAACTACGTACCAGTATGAGAAACTAAACATAACTAATATTATATTGACATAAAACTCTTATCATGAATCCCCCTCCCTTTTTATTTCACCTCTACAGGACTGCAAAAAAGCAAACGAAAGTTCTGCTCTGTTAAAAGTCGGCTGGTATTAATTATTCCGAGTTCCACTCACTTCCGTAAATTAAAATCACAATATATAGTGATTTTACATATTATGTATTATTTTTATTTTTTTCCTTGATTCTGTTATAATTTGTTTTCTTTTAATTTACGCATCCATGCAATTTTATAATAAGAGCGTTTTCAGAAACCGAGAAGATGACACAGGATTGGCTTCCTCAATTCCGCAATAATAAAAAATTATCTCTTATAAAAATAACAATTATGGCTCTATCAATTTAACTAAGAAACGCTACTGATAATACAATACAATAAAATTTGGGAAAAAATTTGATTTTGCTCCAACAAGTACTACAGTCTGTCCCAAACGAGAGTTAGTGCGTTAACAGCGCGGAAAACAAATGGGGTGGGGAGCCAATGAGAGCTCGAGATTTTCCCGGACAAAAGGTCTGGCCAACTAGGCAAAGATAAATGTTTTTTTCCTCAGAGAAGTTGGCCAATCTGTGTGTCTCTCGATTTCCCACGCTGTTAACGCAATAACTTTAGTTTGGGACAGACTGTATATTATGATGTTACCCATAGATAATCAGAGCGTCACAATACCGGAATTTTTAAGGTCAAAGTTAAAAACTCTAGCTTAACCGTCTCCGTCCATCTTCAATATTGTTATCTACAAAATGGCATACTTGCATATTTATTAAGTAAAAATCTAAGAGAGAGAGAGAGAAAAAAAAAGAGAAATGCTCAAGGGATAACCACGAATCATTTAAATGTCTCGAGAAACCATTGGAGTTATAATAGAAATTTATAAAAAACTTTTTTGCAGACAATTTTATATGATTTAGTTTTGTATTGAATGCCATTTTTTGGTAAAGCTGATCCTTTTGCGAAAAACCTAAACCCAATTTTAAAGATGGCAACCATAAATCTCTTCAGAACTTTCCGTACTTTTAATAAGTTCATTTTCAAGCATCAATAAACAATTATGCTAAATATCCAAGTTTCACGCGATCTTCTGATTTAAACAATTAATTTTAATAATTTCAACGATTTTAACTTAACAAATTGTTGCTTAATAATTTTCAACGCTCTAATTTCTGATTTAAAATGTTTAGGTCGTTTTAAAAATAATCTGCTATTTTGTGTGGCATGTAGCTTCCCCACATTCTACTTTTTTATGAATGGTTACATAAGATTTTAATGAATCTATTTCGATTCTAAATTCTAAGTGGGGGGGGGGTCACACTATTTTTATGCAATATTCCATCTGCGCCGATCGTTGCGCCGAAAGATGTTTAAATTTGGTGAGAAATTGATCAGTTTGGTAATTTATGATTTTGTTTGGAGGTACATACCATATACTATAACTATATTTATACTATATACTATATACCATATATTACATACCATATACATACCATATACTATAACTATAACTTTGATTTCGGGTGTCTGGAAAAATCCCAATTACTAGTTGTTTTTTTGTTTCTACTTTAATATAATACCTAAAGGGCAGAGCCCCCCCCCCCCCCACTATTATATATTTTACTCCTGGAAGGCAGCCCTACGAATTTACCTGTTAAGTGATATGTACCCCTCCCCGTCATAGGACAACCCATGTGGAGGCTCAGAGTATTTAATTTAGCTTAAGAATTAAAAGAAAATATTATTGCATTATAAAAGAAATACATTGTCAATTTACATGAAATTTGTTCCATTCAACTCGTCTTTGATAGTAAATAAAACTTGTTTCTGATAGCTGTTTGTTTGAAAAAAAAATTATAGTCCCTGTTGAAAATGTATAACAATTATAAATAAATTTTGAGAGGAAGTTGTGAAATTAATTTAGGGCATTGTCTACTGTCTACACCCGAAAAGAAAAATTGCGAAAAAACGTTTTTTCTCAAAAATTGGTAAGAGCTTAAATTCAAATAGTCTAAATGCTGTAACGATAAGTTGTAAAAATTATATTTATATTACCATGTGAAAGAAAGTAAGTTTTTCAGTTGAGCAGACACCTTTAAACATAATATTATGTAGTTATTTATTCACAGCAAGAAGCTACAAAACAAAATATGCCTGTTTTTTATAACGGAAATAAAAACTGTATTATAGAAACTATATGACTCACACAATATTAAAATAAAAAAAAAAGTTTGGATGGCCAGTATAAAATATATTAGCAACTGAAATTCAACATTCTTATTTGCATTCCTAGTATACGATTGAAAAAGGACATTCATTGTTACATACAGAACAAGTATTCCATTATATATTTTAGTTATAATGGTAAGTATGCATGCTTGTACTGTCACTACAAATGTTCAAGGCATTGTTCATATTCAATACATACCTACATATCTACACTAGCACCGTAGAGTCAACAGTGGCATACAAATCAATATTATCACAGGATTACATTCCTTTCTCCTTTGTAAACAACAATGAAAGTATTGATAGTAGCAATAATAGTTAAAAATTCCACACAGGTTTGTTTATCATTGAAATAAAAATAAAAGGAATAACCCGCTTATATTGTGAACCGCGATATTCAGATTCGAATCGACAACTTAAAAATAAATTTATTCAAAATTATGTGATCCCAAAAATTATTTACAAAATTACTTTAGAACGTAGTAAAATTTAAAATTAATATCATTTTAAAGTTTAGCAACATGGCTATACTAGAAATTGCAGGTTTACTACTTCAACGATTCCAAAATATGAGGATTTAAATAATTAATTATAAAAGATGTATGCGTTGCCAAACCTTTTCTGGAGTTTGTAAAGAGTTGTGACAATGATGATCCATAAGTCAATATTTTTATTCTATGGTTAATCTAATATATTTGGCGACACAATAAATTAGAAAAATTATTTAAACAGTGACAAAAAATAGAACAATCAATCAAATGGAAAAGGGCTGGCGACAAAAAAGTAATAAGAAATACATGGAAATATCTAAAGGCCTACAATATCTAAAGGCCTACAATAACTAAAGGCCTACAAGTTTATCAGCTATTTTTTTTTTTTTTTTTTTGCACTATGAAACCCATAAAGAATTGGTCATTAAAAAGAATATTTCAAAAAGGATATAAGTTCTATAATTCACTTCCTTATAATGGAAATGGATATTGAAGGCTTCATTAACTGAACAACCTGCTTTAGGTAAACATCATAATTCCTAATACCTCTAGAAATTCTTTCAGTGAGAACTGCAACCAGAGGTACGTTTAGTTAGTCCAGAAACGACCAAGAAATGTGATCAAAACCAGGCAACATATAACATTACATTAGCTACTGTTAGGAGGGAAGTTAACGTCAATAAAGAAAGGAATCCATTACAAAACCTAAATAATTATTTCAAACTTGTATTGGATAAAGGAATTAAAGAACCATTTTGAATTTGTATAATACTACCATGGTTTTAATCAAACCTATTCACTTTTTAAAAATTTAAATAAAAAATAAATTTTGAAAAAGAACTCACCTTAGCAGCTACAATGCTGAGTCCCATGCCATTGTTTGATTTGTGCAGTTTTATAAGCTGGACCTCAGGTTCTTGGTGTGATGGAACAAAACCTCCGGAGCGATTGCTCATAGCACTTGCACTTCGCTGCATCTGAAACAGCATAATGATCATACAATTAATTAATAAAATAAAGCATAGTATTTTATCTCCAGTAGGAAGAAAAAGTTATGATTTTGGATTAGTTTAGAGGGTCTAAAGCAGGTCTTTTCTTCCCTGAATCAAAAAGTAGGGAGAAAAAGTTATGATTTTGGATTAGTTTAGAGGGACTAAAGCAGGTCTTTTCTTCCCTGAATCAAAAAGTAGGGAGAAAAAGTAAAGATTGCAACTTAATTATTTTATAAATAGTAGAAAATGAATGGTGAATGTAATGAAGTTGTTGAAATCAGGTTGGCATCACTGCTTTTACGATCATGTTTATGTTTGTTTATAACCTGCATCTAAATAACCTTCTATTTGAGTTTAATTCCAATTCTTATTTATTTTTAATATTGAATCTCTTATATCTGCTATTAAAAGTGCTAATAATAGGTTTATTCCAACCGCACTTCAAACTGGTTTGGAATTGTCGACGCATGGAAGAATTGAAAAAGTGATGGAGGAACAGGGCGTTCCAACGAAGCCCAAACTCAAACTCTGACTGACTCTGACTGTTTGTCGGCTGTTCCAACCACGCTCTGTTTGAATCACGGATTGGTTTGGTACCAGTCAGAGCAGTCAGCGATCGGAGGCAGGGACTAGTAGTTTGGGATTGAATTTCGGTGAACAGAAACGTAACCTTCCGCTTTATTGTTTTTGTTTTGATTTCGCTTGCCTATTATTTTCCTTTCTTGTGATTCAAATCTTATTTTTAAAATGATTTTGTACGAATGCGATGATTAATTTTTGTGCATATAATGACATTTTCTAGATATTTCTGAAAAAAATAAAAATTGGACCTATTTCCAAGATGTACTTTTGGTACTTATTCCATTTTCAAACAAATATCGAAAGAATCCGATTTATTTCAGAAATTTTTCTTTCTCTAACAGGACTAAGATTAATATTTGTTTTTTAAAACAAAAGAGCATTCAGGATTATATCAATAAAAATACGTGTGTGCCGTGAGTCTACTAAAACAAGTTTTTTTTATAACAGTGCTAAAACCTACCACATCAAACAGTTTGGTTCGAGTTCAGGAGCGTTCCAACAAGACGGAATCACAAATAAATTTCCAACTGAGTAATTTTCTCTCATGCGCATTATGACAATCACGGACTAATCCGAAACTGATTCAGAACTGGCGGTTGGAACAAACCTAATTATTGTTATTTATTAAAATAATAAATAAAAACTGTGCAATGGACGAAAATGTGAATTTACTAACTACTGAAGATAAAATATTGTATGTACCTCGTGAGTAAAGTGCCATTATTCCCTTCGTGATATTATCTAGTGTTATACCCTCGGCTGCGCCTCGGGAATGAAAAACTCTAATTCCCTCGGCTTCCACTTGGGATTTAGGGACTGTGGTTCCTTCGGCTTCGCCTCAAGAACCAACTTTTTCGCTCAGGGAAAAATGGCTTACTTTACTCCCTAGGTGCATAAATAACTATTAAATTTAACAATATATATTGAATTCTCAGGAAAAATCTAGTTCCTGAGAAATTAAGTTATAACACAAACAGGTCAGGTTCGATTCCTGTCCAGAGAGGAATTATTTGTAGGGTAAATTTTGGCTGAACTTAAGGAGGTGGTACAGTCGAGAATCGCTTGGGTGGCATAATTTTGGTTGATTTATTCACTTGAGAGAGATCCCTTTGTCAAAAAGTACATTTGTAAGATTTAAACATTTCAGGAATTATATTTATATTTATGATTTGTTTAAAGGAGAGATATTTTTTCAAAAAATACGTTGGAGTGAGGCCCCGGAATCTTTTCTACATACTGCCTCATATTCTTAAGTTTTACCACATTGTTTTATAATAATTAAATGTAACCATGAAAACTGTAACAACAAACAAATCGAAAGATAGACTGCCAATTGGTGTGGCACTTATCTTCCTCGCATCCTACCTACGTAATTTATTGATTTTATGCTTTTGCAAGCCATTATTGTCTAATTGGTTTAATTGTTTCCCCCGTTTCTGTCAAATTTGTTTTGATTTTTTACACGAATTAAAGTATCAATTTAGCAAAAGTTAAAGAGCACCGACGGTTCAAATTAATCTGGGGCTATCTGCGGGTTACTTTCAATAAACTATAAAAATTTCATTAAAATATGATTAATACTTTTGAAGCTATAGGTGTAAATAAATGTATGTTTGTGCACATGTGGAAGAGAAACAAATAGGAGCAGAGGGATGAAACTTATATGGGACCAACAATGGACTAATTATGACCTAGCACCCAAATTTAATTAAAATTGGATGTGTAATTTTTAAGATATGGTGGGTTGCAAAAATTGAACAACAGACAGACACGGAATTCCTGCAGAATAAATATTAATTTTATCTAGATTTAATTTATAAGCACAAAATATAAATTAGAGTGTGAAGTGTAGGTGAAATGGTAGAAGTAGAAAATAGACTGCAAATTTGTGGTCACATAGCTTCCCTCACATCGTATAATCGGAAGGAGGAATGGACACATAAGACTTGAATGTGTTTCATTTTTATGCAATACAAAATTTGCCCAGAAAGTTGAAATTTAAATTGGACTATTTATTGGCTACTTTCAAAAATTCATACAAATGTCATTAAAATTATACAGGTTTTTTTTTAATCCAAATAACTGTCTGCTCATTTATAATAGATCATACTGTAATGGCGGCATTCAGCTAAATTGGTCATCCTAAATATAAATTGAACATTGTAGAAAATAAATAAAAAAAGGATTGAAGTAATAAATGGAATATTATTTCTATCCTGGTAATAAATTACTATAAGAATAAATAAATAAAATTATTCTTAAATGAATGCAAGATTACAATCAAATAAAATTAAATTAATCAAAGAAATACTATTAATCTTTTATAACAAACAATTTTATTTGAACAACCCTTAGTTCACTTTATTTAAATTTGTCTGGTGTTGAAATTGGGCTTACATTTCTTGCCCGACTAACAAATCAAGATCAAGAATCAGGAACAGACTTCTTTTTTAATAAAGGTAGAAGAATCTAAAATGAAATATTTTACATAGGTTTCCTTTCGATTTAAGAAGTTTCAGGAAATTTAATTGATAAGTGACACACACGACTGATTATGAAAAAAAAAAAGAAAAAAAGTTTAGTAAGATATCACAATAATTATTATATTTATTATTTCAAATTTTTTCAAAATTACACACAATTAACTAATTGTTAAACCAGAATCTGAACTATAGATTTTATTTTTTCTTATAATTCAAAAATATTTGAACTCACTATATATAGGCTGAGATTATTATTATTCATCTCAGCTAAATAAACAAATTGTTTTAATTTATTAAAACCTAGCCTAACTCAGATCAGATTTTAGAAAACACTACATTGTTATAAAATCAGAGAGAGCATGCGTACAGTTATGACCCGATATTGCTATTTGAACACTGATAAAAAATATTACACCCATACACTTTCAAACCAGATTTTATCTTATCTGAAATATTATTGAGTTTCAAAGGTGGCAGAGTGATGAGATTAAAAAAGCGTGAAATATTGACATATTTTACCATCACCTGCCTCACTGATTCCATTCAAGACAGTTGCAGAGCAGTCAAACACATTGGGTTTGATTAACTAACATAAGTATTAATAACTTCATTGACAAATATTGTATCTAATATTAATAAGAAAAGTATAATAAAATACAGAAGCCTATAAAATGTTCTAAGGAAATGGATCCTTCTCAACAAAATTTAAAGTGCTACTAATTTAAATTCAAAATAGTGATTACTTAATTTAAAATTACAAGGAAGAAAAAACATTAAATAAATTATTATTAATTGTAAAAAACATTAAAAGAGTCCAGAATTTAAATACTTCAGTTTTAACTTCTGATCTTATGAAGGTAACGGAAGCAGTGTAATTGTTTTATAGAACAAAAATATTTGATGTCTCCTATTTCAAAAATTCCAAGACAGAAGTCCGTTTCAGACATCAGGGAGCATTTTTGATTCTGTGCCAGTCTGTTTCTCTTGCTCAATTTTTGCAAACAGTGGCGGCAATAACAGGCCCGCAGGTCCCGCGGCGTGGGGGGCCCCGGGGATCTGGGGGCCCCTGGGGGCTCCTGGAAGGGAAATGGAGGGGCCCCCACTAAAAGTTTGCGGGGGGCCCCCAATATCTTACCGCCGCCACTGTTTGCGAACCAACATATAAAATCTAGTCATCCGTTTTTTATGAAATTTGTATGGTAGGCTTTAATTAGTCTATTGTTAGTCCCAAATAAGTTGCAACCTTATGTGTCCATTTGTTTTGCTACCACATGGACGCAAGCAAAGATTTATAAACCCCTATTTCTTCAAAAGTACTCAACTGTTTTTTAAGAAATTTATATTCTCTAGGATGGATTGTCAAATGTAGCCCAAAAATAGCATCTGCCTGCACTATTTTAATTTTGCTAAATTAATAATCCAGGCAAAAAAGCAAACCTATTTTGACAGATTTATAAAACAGGGGAAAATTAAATAAATTTGACCAAGTTGTAAATTGTAAAATAGGAGCGAGGAAGCTATGTGCCACACAAATTTTCTGTATTATTTAATAATAATTAAAAATGTTAACAACAAAATTAAAGAATAAATTATAAAATTGAATTTGTAATCTTACCATATTGCTGACTGGTCCCATATATACAGTCCAAAGGCCATTTGAAGAAGGTTGCACTGTTAGCCTTGCAAGACCAGAAGCTTGTAGAGGTGCTACAAAGTCTACTAAACCCGGAGGTACTCCTCTGACTACTTCACAACTATAGCCATCTTCAGGAAGAAGAAATGGAAGAGCTAATTCTGGATCTTCTTCTAACCTTACTTCCCTTCCATCAGCAAGGGCTAGCTCATCAGCCAAATTCTCTGCAACCTGTAAACAATAGCAATTCAAATCTTGAGTGAATCTTACATTGGTTTCCAACATAATATAGACTCTTATCCCTACGCATTATTTGTTTAATGTAACTTAAGTTCTTCCACAACTGAGACTGATGATAGCATAAACTAGCTTTATAGAGGGTGAAAGTGGCTTCGATAAATAAATATTATTTTACATGAAGAGAGACAGTTTTATTTGAATCCATTAAGATTACCTCCGTCAACTCTCTACTTCATAGAAATTAAGTTATTATGCTAATGTCAAAAGTAGAAATGCCAGAGAGGGAATACATGTTAGTTAACAATATGAACAAAAAATGGAAAATGAAAATATTAGAGGTTGAATAACATTAACCTGCATTAAACACAAAATGTCTCTGTGGCAATTGATTACCAAAAAAGGTGTCTATTATTGTTAAAAAAAATAACTCAAACCAATGCTTGGATACCTCAACTAGATGAATATTTATCACCATATTATGTTCTTTCAATAATTCCTATTTATGAAGACACTATAGAAGAGAAAAGAGAAATATATTTAATAGTTTTTAGGGAAGGACAAATAGCAGCAAATTAATTGCAAAGAAAAATAAATAAGTCTCTTCTTTAATTTATTTATGAGATAAAGTACCACAAAAAGTCTCATGTATTAACCAAAGCAATGTATGTAAAAATGCGTTTATAAAGAAGAAGGGCCCAGAATAGAAACCATTTTCCACAAACTTTTCTAGTGAAAACCTTTGAGATTTATTAAAGGTTAAAATATACAAATGAAGAAGTGTAAAAGCTCATATATTTCATGTATAAACTTTTCTCATTTTCTTTCCCCCTTTGGAATATTTTAAAGTATTATCTGTTATACTAGAGAAAATAATCAATTCAGTTTGTTGTCCAAAACATCAGACTTCATACACTTTTGCTATACAGTCTTCACAAAAATTATTAACTATTGACAAAGGGGAGTAATTGACATTTTATTTTTAACAAAATGCAAATTACCAGAGGTAGAAAAATAGTATAATTTTCAAAAGAAGTCTTCTGACTCAGTCTATTTCTGTATAATTACAGAATGAATTATTTATACATGAACTATAAATACATACCCTGACAACTGAGTCAATGATTTCATGAGGTATCCTAGGCTCATCAGGAGTTGGCTGGTATTTCTGAAGAAGAGCTCTCAGTTGAAGAGAGTTCAATTTGAAGTACGTAGATGACAGGTTGGCTAAATCATCACATGTATACTTTGGAGCCTGAAATCAACCAATTAAAAATAAATTACTAAAAAACATATAATTAATCACCCAAAATAATTTAGCTATCAGCAAATAAATTGATTTAATAAAATAGACATTTCAACCAAAAACATTGTTCCAGGTTAAACATTTAAATTTGTTTACTCCGAATTTATTTTAACAAGTTTTAATAGCCTTTTGATCCATTATGCTGTGGTATATGTTTCAGTAGCCAAAGAATTTTACTAAGAATCCTATTCAGTCTCTCCTTAAGTAAGAACTACTTAAAAGGAGTGGCATTTAAAAGGGATAATGCAAGACTACGAAATAAAAGTAAAATAATAGATGAAAAATATTGAGTATTATTACCATACACCAATACAACAGAGGATCCAATCATATCTTTACATTAAAATTCTAGGATATGTTGCGATTGACACCTTTTAAATTAATTCTTGCCGTTTATGGGTGATGGACCATTATAGGTGTAAATAAATAATATTATTTCATTTTTATCGAGACATTTCGACCCTTCTTATTAAGGTCATCTTCAGTCATATCTTTTTATTTCTGTAATAACAATATCAACAATTAATGAAACATAAGGTCTTACTTAAAAGTAATATAAAGAATAAAATTATATAAAACATAAGTTAAACATTAATAACAACACAATTTAAATTTAACATTTACACTTACAATCAGCTGTGTGGTACTGAAAAACTGTAACAAATATTCTTCTCCATAAGAGAAAAAAAATGAAAAAAATTTTATTCATTTGACTTTCTCTTATGGAGAAGAACATTTGTTACAGTTTTTCAGTACCACACAGCTCATTGTAAGTGTAAATGTTAAATTTAAATTGTGTTGTTATTAATGTTTAACTTATGTTTTATATAATTCTATTCTTTATATTACTTGTAAGTAAGACCTTATTTTTCATTAATTGTTGATATTGTTATTACAGAAATAAAAAGATATGACTGAAGATGACCTTAATAAGAAGGGTCGAAACGTCTCGATAAAAATGAAATAATATTATTTATTTACACCTATAATGGTCCATCACCCATAAACGGCAAGAATTAAATTTCTAATGTCTTATTTAATGGGCATTTAACTAATTTTAACACAGTAAAATAAATAGGAACAAAAAAAAATAAGCTAAATTTGAGCTATTTAGAAGTGTAAAATATTTACAGGTAATAAACAACAGCCAGGAATAAAGCTGGCTCAGAAAGGATTTAACCTGGACACTAATTGTACGCCAAATTCCATCTAAATTATCCTCTTAAAGGTTAAAACTTTAAAGCAAATTATTTAATATAAGTATGGGATTAAAATATTAGGGGAGTTTTTATTAGACCCTGATCTACTAACTCTTCTCTATATTGTCAGGGATTTTTGGTAATAGCAAACAAATTCAGTGAGGGAATAGTTCAAAGTACTAAGTACCAGCTTAAAATACATATATCTAGCATTGCCAAGTGTCCAGGCACGCATGTGTGTATTTCAGGTCTTCCCCCAAAATTTCATGAATAATTCCTGTTTATCTCCCTTAATCAATTAATTCAATTTATAAAATGAAGGAATACATCATTATTGATCAGGTGGAATTAGACTTTAGTTATGTAATAGGATTAACACATGAAATAGATTTGAAATGTTATTTAAAAACTCTTAAAGCAATAATCTTCCTGCTCTTACTTTTGCTTTCACTTTGACCAATTACATTAAACAACTACATGTATTAAAATGTAGAAATTACCTGAAGCAGATGAGCTGCCTGCATGATCTTGGCTAGATGACAGTCAGCGGCCAGTTCTAATCCCTGTCTCTCCGCCCAAACTTCAATTTGAGCAAGTCTTGCCTTCAGTCTAAGACCCCAAGCACGTGAACAGTATACTGAGTTTGGCCCGACTATTCTATTAAATGCCCAGACATTAACATAGTTAAATAGTTGAGAAAATAACTGGATCGTTAAAGCGGCATTAACTTTGCACATTCTCAGAAGAGACATCCCATTACACAGAACGCCCAGCACCTAAAACAAAAAATAATAAATCACATGATAAGTAGAGTAGGACACATTATAAGTTAGATTGGTAAAAAAAAAAAAAAAAAAAAATAGTTGTATCAACCAACATTTTGTGTAACAACCCACATCCACACAATGTACTACTTTTTATTATGGCAAGTTTCTGAAATATAATTCCAGTGCTGTTAATGGTTAATCAATAGTGGGCCACAATGACCATAAGTAGAGTAGGACACATTATAAGTTAGATTGGTAAAAAAAAAAAAAAAAAAAAAATAGTTGTATCAACCAACATTTTGTGTAACAACCCACATCCACACAATGTACTACTTTTTATTATGGCAAGTTTCTGAAATATAATTCCAGTGCTGTTAATGGTTAATCAATAGTGGGCCACAATGACCAAAACTCCAGAAGTAACTATTTAGAAGTGTAAAATATTTACAGGTAATAAACAACAGCCAGGAATAAAGCTGGCTTGTGCATCATTAAAACTAATAAAATTATTATGAAGAGAAACGTAAAAAAACAGATAAAAATTGACCTTACTGAAGGGAATCCCATAATTCAATGCCATACAACCCTCAATAACTCAAAACAGATAAATATTTGGTGCAATAACTCAAAAGTTGATAGTTAAATAATCGACAATACTCAAGTTATAATAATAACAGTAATAATAAAAAGCAACTTTATTCTCAACTAAATAATAATTTATCCAGTATCTTAATTTAAAATGTTATAAACTTTACATTACAATTTTTAATGGCTTCATTTTATAAACTTTAATAATTTAATTAGTAGAAGAAAAAAAACAAAAAACAAAAACAAAAAAAACAATGTTGATAAAATTGCTATTTTAAAAGGAAATTAAAATTAATAATCTAGTTTTAAACCCTTTTGAACTGATCCCTATTTTGATTCAATTTATTCCTTAAAAACTATTTTCACTCAAGATTACAATTAAAATTATACCTCCCTAGAGCAATTTATATTTACTAAGATTGCTTTTTGATCAAATTAGAGTTACCTAAAGATTTTCTCCTTAATTTTAGAATATTCAAGTACATAGTACGGTCTAATTAATATAAGTAAAAATTTGACATTTGAAGTACAAAATTTGTATTAGAATCCACTTGATTTAAATCCTTTAAAGTTACTGTTTTAACCATAAGGATAATAAATATTTAAAATAACAAAATTAATCAGAAATGAAACTCAAATATGAAGTTTATGGCTTTATTCTGATCTGCAAAATATACATTTGTTGCAGGCTAGTAATTATGAATTTTTACTCAAAAACACGTCTTGTGACATTGTATTGAAACCTTAAAACAATTTAATGGACATACCCTTCTGCCTGTAGTAACTGTGAAATGTAAACTGAATACTTCATTCATAGAGCAACACCAGCAGAATACACAATAATTTTTGTTATAGTGAGAGATACTAAGGGATATCTCATGCAAGGGTAAAGGGTGTCACATAGCAACTGTTCCAACATCAAACATTACGTCAAAAAGATGTTGGCTCTGCATTATGCCATGTCCTGCATTGTTTTATGCGTCCGACACATCAGGGGCCCGATGATGAGACTGACACGAGGAAACGATGGAGGACATGGTGTAATGCCGAGCCAACATCTTTTTGACATAATCTGTGATGTTGGAACAGTTCCTATGTGTCGCACTTTCATGGCACATCCTGTTGTGTCTCTCTCTAACACAAATTGTGTACCTTATTGCAGTGTACAAAAACACGGTATTACATTGCTGACTCATATAAGGTCACATAAAGTTTGATAACAAATCACATGTACTAACCGAAGCAGTAGAAGAGTCCTCTGGATCATGACTGAGATCATCCCTGTCTGATAAGAAGTTGGGCATAACAGCTGATAACTCTCCTTGTAAACAAGCCACCAAGTGCCTAAAAAATAATACAAATAATATTAGCTAATGTATAAATCAAAAAATAGTAATTGAAGAGTCAATCTTAACCATAGTCACACAAGTGTGTAAAATGTTTAAACTATCGGTTTCAAAAGGACAGTATTGATCAATACTTCATTTTCTTGATTCATTAATCAATACAAAAATTTTCTAAATCTACAGGGTGGTCCAAAAGTCTCCCCCCCCTCCTCTTAACTTTTGAACAGTTTGAGATAAATTAATGAAACTTGGGGGATCTCTACCATGCCAAGGGAAGTTTGTTTTCATGCTATCACCCACTAGGGGCAACCACCCACTTTGCCCCCAGGCCACCCAACTTCAAAATTTCAAATTGGAACGTATATTTTTGATAGCATATTTGGATTCTACGGTGAAAAATAATAAACTTTTACTTGAAACTATTTTTTCTATCACCAATATTTTGCCCCCTACAGGGGGGCAAAGATAGCAAAATAACCCTTCCGAAATAGTAAAAAATAACACTTAAATCGTTATAAAATCTAAACGGTGAGAAATAAAGTAATGAAACTTGGGGGATTTGTACCATGTAAAGGGAAGTATGTATTCAACCACTCGCGTACTAGGGGCAACCACCATTTTGCCCCCAGGCGCTGAAATCTACCATTTTTATGCCTTTGCCCCCCTATAGGGGGCAAAATATTGGAGATAGAAAAAAAAGTTTGAAGTAAAATATTCTTATTTTTTGCCGTAGAATCTAAATCTGCTATCAAAAATATACACTTCACGTCAAAATTTTGAAGTGAGGTGGCCTGGGGGCAAATTGGGTGGTTGCCCCTGGTGGGCGATAGCATGAAAACAAACTTCCCTTTGCATGGTAGAGATCCCCCAAGTTTCATTAATTTATCTCTAACCGTTTAGATTTTACAACGTATTATCGGAAGGGTTATTTTGCTATCTTTGCCCCTCTATAGGGGGCAAAATATTGGTGATAGAAAAAATAGTTTCGAGTAAAAGTTTATTATTTTTCACCGTAGAATCCAAATATGCTATCAAAAATATACGTTCCAATTTGAAATTTTGAAGTTGGGTGGCCTGGGGGCAAACTGGGCGGTTGCCCCTAGTGGGTAATAGCATGAAAACAAACTTCCCTTGGCATGGTAGAGATCCCCCAAGTTTCATTAATTTATCTCAAACCGTTCAAAAGTTAAGAGGGGGGGGGGAGACTTTTGGACCACCCTGTATAATTATATTATTACAAGATAGTAATAACAGTCTGTACACAAACAGTAAATAATACTGGTACAAAGTCTATGTGTCAAGTTTCAGCCTGATTAGATGACTGGTAGAGGGTTAATAAGTCCTTGAAAGATTTTAACAACAGACGACAGGTACAAATAAAAGTGAAGTTAATATAAAGGATTTAAAAAGGGGTAGGTTGTTTAAAATAACATTTTAGAGAAAGGAAATGCAATACAGACATAATCTCATAATCTAATTCTTTTATAGCAATGGAAAATTTGGTTTTAACTTGTACCAAGAATAGAAAATTATTAGAGGATTTAATAAGAGAGATCTCATGTAATACATAGATGAGAGTAAATTTATATTTTCTGATGATTTATTTTAAATAAATAAATACAAACTTACTATTTTAAAATAAATGTTAACCATTATTATTTTAGGATAAACTAAGAGTTTCTAAAATATGAATATGTTGTTAAAGTAGTTATAATTACCTACAGCAAAAATATAATTGTTGATCATAATTATGTCAAATTAAAAGAACTTAATTATTTTTAAATCAAAGAGGGCTATGAAAGGTAGTTCAAAGGTTGTGTAACTGAAATTTCCTATTGTTTGATCATAGATCTCTGGTCTATAGTGAGTTAATATACAGTTCCTCTCTGAAAACAATTCCTATTAAACCAGGACTAAGAATAGTATTAATTAAATTTACCTGAATGCAATCTGCACAGCATCAGCTAAGGTATCTTGAGCATCTAAAGAAAATGCAGAAATGTGGCGATCTGATTTGAGGAAATGAAGCAATTCTGAAGCATTAGCCAACCAAAGAGCAAGCCATTTCACTTCACAGTATCTCTCCTGAAATCAAGGACCATAGCATTACATACTACTAACATAGTGAATCACAATAAAAATAAGAAAATCAGGTGAATAAATACTTTAAGAATTATCTATAATACAGAGTATATAACTAGCAAAGTGGTAGACTGTGTTTTTCTCCAATGTATGATAGCGACTCATCATGAAAGAGGTGTAGTTCAATAACCAAACAACGTCTTCACACAACTTGTAATTTGAACAATTGACCGGTTTCGGCTGTTCTAAAGCAGCCTTCTTCAGATAATCTTGAGGTTACTGGATTGACTTCAAGAGTACAAGTCTTGTGTCTTGTCTTGTCACGAGTACGAGTAAAAGACTTGTCCTCGTGAAGTCAATCCAGTAACCTCAAGATTATCTGAAGAAGGCTGCTTTAGAACAGCCGAAACCGGTCAATTGTTCAAATTACAATTCTTGTGTGAAGACGTTGTTTGGTTATTGAACTACACCTCTTTCATGGTAGCAAAGTGGAGAGATTACGTTTTTGGATTACTTTAACTTAAAGTAATGGATATCGTTATATAAAGACAAAATATTTCACTTGTTATTAACGATTTTTATACCTGTATAACATCATGAATCATATTAGCAACTCTGGCCATGACAAGTGTTAGTCTATGGGCCCTCTCGGTGGGTGTAAGCTCAGGTCTATAATGAGTCGATGCCCTGTACCTCGCTGCTAAGTACAGAGTGTAGGCTGGTGCTAGTTTAAACCCAAGGCATGAAGGTTCTAAGTCTGTAATGATGGAGTGGAGAAGAGCTTCTTCCGTTTCTTCTCTGATCTCTAACACGGCAGGAAGAATTGGCTCGGTACCTCTCACCATTCGCGTATCGTAGCTTGATAACCTGCACAAACAAATCATTAGGATGTAATAAAATTTCAAAAAAGTTGTAGAGGATGTAATAAAATTTCAAAAAAGTTGTAGAGGTCGACAAATTTTTATATTTTTGCCTCAATAAAGGTTCCAAATATCCTTTAACACCCATCTACACAATACTTGTAGGTCCTAGTTCTATAGTGGACTGACAATAAACAACTAACACACTGTACACCACAATAATGTATCACAGTACTGCTCCAGCATTTTTACAAGCAAACTTAAAGAATAACAATACAAATACATATAAATATATATAGTTTTCCAATTAGAGTACCATTTAGCTTCTCCGTGTCCTATTATTGGACAAATTTCACTTGAATATAAAATAATGTGATCCCACTGGGGATTGAAAGTGTTGTTATATAGACCTGTATCAATTGCCAGTGAGGTCTGTTTTTCATATTCAATATAAAATTATATAGTTCTTATATAAAAAGGTTTATGTGTATAAGGAAGAGAATCAATAGGCACTTCAGGTTGATATAATATAGGACCAGCAGAGGGCAAATTATGATCTACCATCAAAATTTTATTAAAATCAGACGATCAATTTTTAAACCATAGGAATTATAAAAAAGATTGACCGACAGGCAGGCACAAGACCGAAAATGTTCCCTGATATCTGAAACGGATTGCTGTTTGGGAATGTTTGAATTCAGACATAAAAAATGCTGTTCTTCAGAATTATTCCCAAGCTTCTGTTAACTTCTAAGCTAAAGCAAAACTAGGTAAGCTGGGAAGCAAAAACCATATGTTCTTAAGTTCTTAGCTCAGATACGTCATAATTTTCTTTTATAACAGTGACAGATTACGTGAATAAGTTTATGAAATCCAAAGAACTTAAATTAGGGCAAGCAAAATAAATAAATGCAGACATTAATCAAATTAAATCTCTATTGAGCTTGAAACAAATGGTTCTATTATGGATTTCTTTCTCTAAACCCAACTCCCTTATTTTATCGAATTTAACCAAATCTCGTCATGCCCTGTGTAAAAGGGCTAATTACCTATTTTGGGCATAAAAAGTTTTGTTGGATTATTGTATAAAAACAACAAGAATGGATATTTTATCAAATTTAGATCGATATTGATAACTCCACTTATGCCATTATACTACTACCTTGTAGCAGACAGTTCAGATTGACATTGGCTAACAGTTAACCTATGTGAGGGAAACAATAAAACCACTAGGTGGTTATCTTAAGGATATCCAGTAATATTTTTCCTAGTTGGCCCGACCTATTTATTACCCACCAAAATTTCGAGCTCTCATTGGCTCCCCTCCCGGTTTTTTCGAATTTCCCGTGCTGTCAGATTTTCAAAGTATCAAGGCATGAGTATAAATTATACTATTTAATAAATTATACTAAGTTTATGACTGAACATTTCTGATTATAAAATCATTAATGCAGTTGGACCGTTCTATAGCATTTGAAATTCATAAAATAGATATATACTTAACTAACTTTTATACATAAAGAGAACTTAAATAATAAATTTAAAATGTAATCTTCATTAAAGTAAACGTTTTCACGTAATAGTCGTAAATCAAACTTGACTTATGGAAATAAAATTAGATTTTTAATTAAGTAGCTGAAACTAAATCGAAACTAAGGGATAGTAACTCAAAAGGGAATGAAAAAGCAAATTTAGTGATATCAGCGATATTCATAATATCTTTATAAAAGAACAATAATCTGGGTAAGCCGCGGCTAAGTAATTAACAAAATGCCAGGAAAAACAAGACCAACTCTTTTACAATCAATAAAGCGAGTAAAAAGACAGGATTAGCGGCGTGGGAGGAAATTATCGGGCTAGACTTAACCCCACATTAAATTAAGTCGCAATTTTGTTTCTCTGCCACAACTCTACAAAGTGTGAAAAATGCAAGGTCTGAAAAAATAATGAAAAATTATAACGAGATAACGAATTTTTTAAAAAAATATTACTCAGAGGCAAAATTCCGAAATTAAGTTTACCTCTAAAATTAGGAGGATTAAGGATTAACTCCAAAATACTCTGAAAAATTTTAATTTCTTCAAAAGCGGTACAATTTCGATTATTAAAAATGGCAAATGTGGACCATTTGAGTAAAAGATTTGTGGGTTGTTTCCCAACAGGAAAGAATTATTCAATAATAATTTCCGAAAAATCCGAGGCACCAAAGCAAAAGTTAAGTACAACAAAGGTAGAAGTTAGGCCATTCCGTTTTCGTAAAGTCAGACTATTTTTAATTACTCTGGTTTTTGAAAGTATCTGTACAAGAAGTTAATTACGTAGTATAACAATGACTAGGCACACAGATAAGTAATTATTCGGCAAGTTCTAAAGTGCCTGCAATAGTGTAAAAAGTAACTCGTTAACTTTTAAATAACATGAAAACGAAAAATGAAAAGAACTCAGATGTTTTCCTGAATCGGTGAGCCCATACATCAAATTACCCTTGCCCTAGAAAAGTTGAGACCTTGGTAGGGACTGAGTTTGGAGAGATAATATAATAGGGCGTGTGAGGTAAAATGATAGACCTGACACAAGTAATCTACTTATCTAAAGTTTGTTCAATATTTTTCCGAAAATGAAGAGTAGAGGTCATATTAGTATAGTGACAGTTTTCAGTATATTTAAGTGAAAATTAAATAATGAAATGCTCACTAACTTTTGCAACGATAAAACTTTACAATTAGATTTTCTTATCAATAAGTCGACACATTTAAATAATATGTATTAATATTTCTATTTTATTTTCTCTTATACTTATACACTTTTGTACGTATTTCATCACTGCTATTTAAAATCATACAAAGGTGCTATTACTATGATTTATGGGATTCCATTAATAATTTTTCATGTTACAATGTATATAATTTTAGGTCATGAATGCCCATATTTTTATCCTGTAAGATACAAAATTATATCAAATTGAACTAAAAATAGGTATTTTTCCATCTTTCACTTGAGAAACATTAAAATAAATTGGCCAAGTAGGTACGTGCTTTCAGTATTCACAAAGGGTCCGTAGGGTAATTGGCCATTTGACATAATTGGCCCAGCTGTACCAAGATGGCGGCTATTTAAAAGTTTGTTTCAGCTCGAACTTTTGAACCATTTATCATAATGACGTGAAATAAACGCCTTCATTTGCATTTTTTTTTCCAAACACAGTGACAGTGTAACTATTCCAAAAAGTCTAGCCCAATAAGTCCCTAAGACAATAATTGTTTTAAGATTTATTTTTTCAAGGGGAGGGGAGACATTTTTTCTCACAAAATGTGCGACGTATGAAAAAATCCTTATCATTTTTTTTTTTGGTTGATTTGTAAAACAGAATAAAGGCGGGGGGGGGGGGGANAATATTGTTCAACAAAACCATATCCAGACCTATGATATAAACAAAACAAAAAACCTTGAAGTATTGTATTTTTATTTCTGGAGAATTTTTAAACAAAGAAAAGAAAGGGGGTTATTTTTAATAATAATTTAATGCCAGGTAATGAAGGAACAAAGTTAACGAAGGTAACAAGGTCAGGTAAGGTAAGATACACCGACAAGAGTTCATTTAAGCCTTGGCTAGAAGCTTTAATTTACATGACTAATAAACATATACCCTTATAGCTTAGCACCAGTCTTGTACGGAGGAAACCCCCACCCCCCTCCACAATCCCCATAATCCTCATTAGATGACAGGTTTTAACACATTTGAGAAGTGCTAGTTGGTTTGTAGTTTGCAATTAATTAATATATTTCTCTAAAGTGTAAGACTTTGTAACATGAAATATTATATCCTTTGTTATTATTATTTATTATAGCCTTCACCCCGCGCTCGGCGCGGGGCTCATGCTAGCTAATAGTAGTTTAATTGACGATATCTGAAGTCCGAGCGACGGAGTCAGCTATATTAAGTACATAAGTGTGTCTGAAGGCTGATTTACACATATTGAGTGATCAAGTAATTAACTAAATTTTAAGTAAATTAATGTATGTAACAACGAATTTAGTTATGAGAATTTAGCGAGCAAGTAAATAAGTAGAATATAATTGTGACTATTTTTCGGTTGGTAGGCGCGGCTTATCACTTAACATGTTCGGGCATGCGCACGATATAGTTAAATGCCTAACTTTGGTAGCGCGTATGGATTGGTAGATCTATGTTTATATATTATTTAGAACACTGTAAGAGATTGTACATAAAACTAAAATTAAGTACATTCTATTATTATTCTTTTACTTAAAACAGTCTCCTAGTTGGTGATTTAGATCTTTTTTGAAGATTTCGAAGTGGACGGAAGACAACAACGATTTTAAGAAGCTTGAATTATAAAAATCAGCAAGCCAAACATTGCTGATATAGCGTCAGCCAGGGCAATCACCAATGTTGGTAAAAAGAAGCCAAGTCATAAATCAAAAGTATGCGATCAACATACTCATAAGAATTTAAAAAATAAAAATTCTACAAAATCTGGTTCTGCAATTGATGACATTTGCTAGCCAAATATAAAATGGTTTGATATTTTACTGCAAGCATTCAATTTGGTCGAACGCACCATTAGTGAACTAAAGACTTATCTACTAATATTAAGTGTAAACGCTTCCTAAAAATTAAGTTAATTACTTGATTGCTTAGTAAGTGTAAATCCGAGCCTTTATTGAGGAGTTAATTAAATGCCTTTAGTAGCTTTATGTTAAGAATAAAAAGTAATTAGAAACGTTGTTTTTAATTCATCAAGTAGCTAATAAAAACAATTTTTCAGCTTCAGCAAACAAAGTTGATTCGATATAAATTGTGAAACTTTTCTCATAATGAATAAAATTCAACAAGCACAAAATATAAAATTATTTGACTTTACTTATCACTT
The DNA here is from genome assembly GCA_001010745.2 of Gerris buenoi. Classification (NCBI taxonomy): domain Eukaryota; kingdom Metazoa; phylum Arthropoda; class Insecta; order Hemiptera; family Gerridae; genus Gerris; species Gerris buenoi. Next base: position 418,516 of record KZ651478.1, on the reverse strand, counting down.
TTACTCTATATTTTATTCAACAAAAAATCCAATTTCCGAAAATAAAAAAATGAATACGCGAACTAAACCATGTCCAACTAATCCAGCCTGTATAAACAACAATTAAATTTTTAACGAAGATAATATCGGATATTCAATGCGATCAAAAACCTAAAAAAAGGGTCAAGTTTAAATCATTTAAATATTTTACTTATTTTCTTTGAGTTAAATAAAATGATATTAATTAAGTTAAAAGCAGTTATAATCTTATCTATCTAGAATAGAGGTCTTGTTTCAACCCCCTAATCTTCAAACTAAAGATAATATCTTTTAAAATAATTAATTAATTTCTAAACCTACGTTGTTTTAAGATAAAATAGGAAATTGTTATAAAATAAGATTTTCGGTAATAAAAAAACAAAGCAATGATTAATAGATAGAATTACGAGAAAATCCGATAACTAAGTACTTTTAAAAGATTATTTATTAACACCGCCGACGTCAATCAGTAAGAATTATTGTAGTCTTTGGGTCAAGGACTAGAAGCAGACATTACTAATATTTAGTTCAACTGCACTCATAAGAACTCTAAGCTAATAGAAAACTATCTATAATTAGATTTATTTGGGTCAGTCAAAAATTTGTTTATTCCCCGATTTGAAATGTGTATTTGAAGCAAAGGATATTCATTAAACACAAGAGAAAAAAATAAAAAATTAAGGTAACATAAAGTACAGTATTTTAATCAAAAATATTTTATGTGATTTTTTACATTCCTTTGTCAAAATAACTATTAAGTCAAAGGAATATTTGTATGCACTTAGGGACAAAGGAATGTCACACTTCTGTTTTTATAAGGGGAGTAACAGTCTAAAGAAGAACATTCCATACACCTTTAGAATGTTACTCCCATCTGTTCTTTTTATATGAGGAGTAACGAGTAACAGTCTACATAAAAAATGCCACAAAAGTAACCATTTGATCATGAACTGATTACTAGCTGCGTCACCTTACAAATTGCTACCTTAGTATGTCTTTGTGGTAGCCCAATATAATAGTTAACTAATTATTTATAACTAAATGTAACCTATTAGAACTAATAAATAACTGCAATAAAAGTTTTCGCGGAAAATGGTGCACGTTTCTAGACCATTAAATGTTATTTAGGTAGAGTAAATAGATTCTGTAAATAACATCTTAGTTAATTATTAAAGCTACAATGATTAAGATACTGGGTTGATTAAGCGGTTCTAAAGCTTTAAGTTAACAGGAGTAAAGTCAGGCAGGACTTTTCACCTTTCAACGCATAGCTACTAATTTAAGCACCAGACCTGAAGGATTTTAAACAAACATATTTGTAACGTGGATAAAGCCTTTAAACTATTTACCTCTTTAGACAACTAACTAACCCTGCCTTAGGATTATGTAGACTTTAAAGTCTTTAATCTATTTCAGAGCTAAACGTCTTCTAAATGTTACACCGTCATTTGACTTTACATACAATATCTCTGAAAACTTCATCAATGTTTAAACTAAGTATTTACTTTAAGCAAACAACAAAAGGCGAAATAATTCCAAACATCTCTAATTTGATCTCAAAGTCAAGAAAGAACTGTTGAGAAACTTTTCTTAAAATTCGAAACATTTTCAATTGTAGAACAAAATTAAATAATGTGTATTGGCAAAACTACTTAACACTTAACACTAGCACATACTTGCAATACACGAGGCAAAAAGATGTCAAATCTGTACGGGAAACTAAGTATTATATAAATATTTGTTTTCGCAGATTAATATTCCATTGAGGAAAGTAGTGCCTGGATGGAGGTCTTTCAGTCCCCAAGAATTCTTGCTGGAATTCCAGCCCAAATAACCCAGAATGCGTTACAAACAACAATGGACAGACTTCATATTGTTGATTGAGAGGGATGGGTGCCAAATTGAAACCATATTACCAAATCAGAGCCTTGTAATTTAAAGTGATTAAACACCCATTTAATGTTATCATATTTTTGCCTCACCCTGCATAACACCAACACAGAAACATGCTAATTAAAAAAGGCACTGAAGATTAATTAAAAATTCTTACATTTTTATTCAAAAAAATTCACTCAAGGAAAAAAGGATTAACATTTTTTTTAAGAAAGTTAGAATATTACTTTTAGAAAGAAAGAGATTAAGAGGGAACCGGGAACAAATTAGAATTTTACAAAATGAAAGAGTTTTATATGTTTCGATTTAAAAAAAAAAAAAAAAAAAAAAAAAAAAAAAAAAAAACATTATCGATTGAACTTAAAAATAGTAAAATATGTCAGGAAATTCTAATTCCAGACATTCTTTAGAGACTCTATAATTATATAATGATAACCCAACGAGATCAACAGTAAAAAAAAATGAGGGGATTTTATATTCATAGATATAATTTAGCATACACATTATAATATTTCATATCTTTGATGAAACTAATAACGTAATAAGAGATGAGGTGATATTTCTACGAGTTTGTTTGTTTGGATGAGTTATTACTAATTTTAAATGAAATGAGAGGAGCAAAACGAAGGGCATCTAATTTGCTTCTGTCCCTAGAGAGAGTTATGATAAAATTTCCAGGTATACGTTTCTATAAAAAAAATAAAATAAAATAAGAATGACAACATATGCGGCTTCTGTATTCTGTAGTAGCAATTGATAGTGGCCCAGATACAGTTGCATAATTATCTTAATGTCAAATAACCATAATTTTGATGCATATCTTATGGTTTATATAAAAAAAACATATGCGGCTTCTGTATTCTGTAGTAGCAATTGATAGTGGCCCAGATACAGTTGCATAATTATCTTAATGTCAAATAACCATAATTTTGATGCATACCTTATGGTTTATATAAANTGACTTTAAGTATTTTGGGTTTGAGTCATTTCATCATTTAAAAGTGATCATTTTCATCCTTTCCTGTAGCGATTCTCTATAAGGTAAGGGTACATTTTTGGGAGTTTAGATTTTGAAACTTGGAATAAGTCATTACTGAAAATCTTATGGGATTGTGTTGAGAACTTGTATAAGCTACATTGAACACGAACCCTGGACATTTTTAAATTTTTTTAAATTAAAGTGTGGACGAAGGATATTTGTGGAAAGCCCAAAGTTGTTGCTGGACATACTCTAAATTCTTTGGGTTTTGTATCTGCGTGGGCCACGTTCGGCTTGTATTTATCCCCTCGTGTTTTTTTTTTAGAATTCCCCATCTCTGTTGTTCTCGCTGTTGAAGGCTTCACAAGTCCTTTGGTGCTTTAGACCCAATATAAATCCCGGAATCTCGTTAAGTCCGACGTAATAATTTACCCAGGTTGAATGTTCCGTAGTCAAGTCTCTCCTCTTCCTTTTTTTTGTATTTTTTTATATAAATAATTCTACAATCTTGATCTTGTACATTGTTTTTGTTTTTATTTTTGTATGTATGTATGTTTTTTTTTTGGTTACTCTATTCTTCAACTTAATTTTTTCCATGAGCAAAATTTGGGGAATATTAAAAGACGGGAAGTGGTTCAAAATTGGGGTATCAGAAACGTGCGATGAAACTTACAAAGCAAAGTAATATAAGCCCAGTAAAAATACTAAAATACTATATAAAATCTAAAAGTCTATATAATACTATACAAAATATAATACTATATAAAAGTCGACACCCGACACGATAAAAGAACCGAATAGTTCTCTAAACGATAAACCAAACATTCTTTTGGCAGATCACCTTCTGATATAAAATAATCAAAAGAAAGGATAATTTTAAATGGATCTATAGCTAAATAAACTACTAAATAATTAACTAAACATTTTTTTTTTTTCAGTATGCATAAAAAACAAGTTTCCTTAACGCGTTTAACAAGGTGATCATAGATCAGTCATACCAGTCATAGATCAGTGGCACACAAATCAAAAAACGAATGATATAATATTTAGTCATAGATCAGTAGCACAAAAATAAAAAAACGGATGATAATATTTTTGAATACATATCTAACAGTATTTGTTAAATTTCAAGACATAAATCGAATTTAAGGATAAATAAATTACTCCCTAATGTTTAAAACTCAAAAGCAATAATCTTAAAAGAAGGTATAATCGATAAGATAAACGAAGAAAACTCCTGAATGCTTTAATGAGATAGGAAACATTTTTTCCGGGAAATTTGACGGCTTCTTGGTAAAGAATAAAGTAGACCGAGGTAGATAATCAACCAAGCAGTGCAATTACAAAAAGCTAAAATTACCCAAGCGGGAAATTCAATCCGACTGAATTCAGGCAATCAGCCACCAATAGACAGGAGAGGCAATCCTCAACTTCCCAGCTGACACCTGGACAAATCGATCTGTGGAGGAACAACAACCACAAAGAGGTGCTAAATTTCTAACATAAATACCGATATCTGTGTCTAGTTGTTGAACACTAATACTAGTTTGCTCTAAATAAAATAAGGAATATAGAATTACTATTACTTTTTGTACCAACAATTAAAATAAAATAAATTAAATATTCAAGGATATTCCTTCTTTTTTAAATTTAATTCAAGATTGAGTTTCTAAAAAACAGGTCATATCTGACCAATTTTATCCACACAAAAAGTAATAAAATATCAAATTAATCTCTATATAAACTTATAACCAAATTTCATTAATTATACTTTCATGTCACAGATAATTCCGATGTACGATACTAGCAAAGCAAGGAAGTGTGATCTAACATTCCTGCCAAAGCTGAAAATAAAGGTGACAGTCAAATTACCTGCACCACCATTCTACTATTCTATAAACACAAGCGGCTCCGAAAAGCATTTAAACTTATGAACAACACGTAAAACTTTAATACATTCTTTTAGGTAGCTGCAGGTTTAACATCAAGCGGACATCAAAGGGCGGTATACACCAGGGTAATTTGACTTTTAATTTAAAAGAACTCCACCTCTATGAAAAAGAAAGAATGGGTCATCAGCTACTGATGTGAATAAAAATAGATTGAAAATAATATAAATAACATTGCACATATCAGAAACTAACAAATAACAGCTCACGCAGAAACTAACAAATAACAGCTCACGCGGATAGAAAAGCAACACATTTGAAAGGTACTACCTTTCTCTCCTTATTGTTTTTGTTTGAATTTATAGATTGCGGTACAACTCGTTGATCTCTGCAGCTTTACGAAATTTTTTGTAATCATTTCCGATTGTCATTTATGAATATTATGTTCAAACTTTTTGTGCTTTAGATTAGGACTATAGTTAAGTAGCAGAACAAAAATCCGGCAGTAAAATCACCAATAATAATTAATTTTATTTTAAGAAAGCCAACTAAATAGTTAAACTGTTGGATAAAACATATACATAATTGATTGAGATTATGTAAGAATCATACACGTAGTACTGCCGCATCTCAATCAGGGCGCACATTGAGCCCGGGCGTACATTGAGACAAATAGGCGACGCGACGAAGGGCAGAACAACAGACATATAATATACAAAACAGCACGAATTGAGACACAGAGCATGACAGGGTATGGTGTGGGTAATCGTATATTTCTGCGGTTGAAAAAACTGTTTAGCCATGCCCTGCATCGCCTGCGTCTCAATGTGCGCCCAAGCTGAGACGCAGGCGACGCAGGACAGCACAGTATTTTTTAAAACACGTTAATTAAGATGCAGAACTACGCCACCTGACGCTAGTGGATTTGACGTCTCAATTCGAGTAGTAAATTTCGGCGATTGAAAAAAATCGTGCTCCCTACGACTCAATCGTGCGCTGCCTCAATGTGTGTGGGTTAGAAATTGGAAACACATACACACTCTAATAAGGGATTGAAGAGATACAATCAATCTTCACAAACTGATAGTAAAAAAAAGTCTAACTCTGACCCAGACGTGCATTGTTTTCAAAGGAGTGCTAAAATTTACACTAAAGTTATTTCAACCAAGATTTTAAACTTTCCTGCATTGAATATAAAACAAATAAAAACAAATGTAATGAGTTATATAAAAGGAAATATTTTTGAATAGACTAGTTTCGACCACTTGACGATCATAATCAGTAATCAACCGAAATTATTTTTCTACTTTATACTACTAAATATAAAATAATATCATCCCTATAAAAACAATTTTCTACAACTATAAATCCTTTTAATTTATGTATTTTGGGTCTGTGAGTCATCGACAATTAAATTTGTTAATTAATAAAATAATTAATTGATAAATTAATAGAATTGCTATGCAGAATTCCTGTGCTAATTTGCAGCTCGATTAAATGATATTAAGGGAGTTCGTTAATTAACTCTAAGATTTTGAAGACAGACGATAGGCACAAACGAAAAAAAGTCAAAAAGTTAATACAAATTATATAAAAAGAAGAAAAGTTCTTTGGTTTATGAAGCTTAATAAATAGAATCGTGTTATTTATTCAATTTTAAAAATAAGCAAATTAAAATTAAATATAGCTAAAAAATTGAAACTAATTATAAATTTTCTACATAAAAATAAAAAACAAAAGGAAAGACTTAAATAATTAAAAAACCCGAACTAATTAATGATATCAAAATTAGTCACCATACACAAGCCGGAATGAAAAAAAAAATCAATATTTTAATTAAATTTTATTAAAACATTAACTTAATTTCATTTGACATATTTTGCCCAACTAAATCATTCAACATACATTTAAAATATGAATGGGTGTTTATGACCTAGTTGTTTGACACCCTGATAAAACAATAAAAAAATAAATATGAATGCACCCAAAATGTCCTAATTGAATAAATTAATATAACCAATATCAATTTAGTATTACTGTCTACAGATTAATGCAAATACATAATCAATAAGAGCCAAAAGGCAATAGGATGTCGTATTACATGCAAATTAGATATGTTTTACATTATCGACGGGACTGTGACATAATTCACTTTTGACAGTGATTATGAAAATAATAAATTACACGGTGGCTCCGTGCAATTTAAAATTATAATAATTTAATTTTACAACCAGTTTATTACTAACGATTAAATTGTTTGATTATTTATGTGAAGAATGTATTAAACAAGCCCTACAAGATATTTTTTTTTTTCAAGACTTAAATTGTAAGAAATATCGCCTGCACAATAAATCCTATAGTGAAATCAGATATTGTACATATTTTATTTGAACACAAAATGCGATAGCTGAAACAACATATATTCTGCATCTTATTTGGAGTTTGAGGATTTGTATGATGGGAGGAGCATCTAGCGTAAAGTGGACAACTAATGCCGTAAACTGAAATATGAAACGTAAAAGAAGGAACTCATTTCTACGAAACAGTTTAGAGTTAGATGATACGAATAGTTATTAAATTATTTTTGCTCAATGTATTGCCTAGAGGTTTTTGTATATTTCAAGACTTTCTAATACCTCTAATTTTTTTTCAAAAGACATGATTTTTACTTTATCAAACCAGTACGAATAAATTTTTATATTTATTCCTAAACTATATTTCTGAGAAAACTACTATATCTCAAATATTGCCAATAGTTGATAAATGAAAAGAAAGCAGAAAGCAAATAATATAAAAATTTGTTCTCTCTTAGAAGGTTTTTTAAGCTACGTTCTACGTTATAACTGACAACATATTGAATAAAGGACTACCGAATACCAATCAGCTTAGCTTAACTGAAAACTTCGATTTAAAACCCTAGATAGACGGTACTTTGAAAACGCAAAGTACCAACACAATTAAAGAAGGATCAATAATTTCAGTTGAAAATACCAAGCATCCGAAATTTACCACAAAGAAATTTTTTGTTGCACTAACACGTAAATATAATATTTGTAGTTATCAAACACTTGCACAGGAAAGGGCTCCAACCTATTTCACAGGAAGAACTCAATTTTAGTTCTTTTTACTATTAAAAAAAAAAATTGTAAGCTTTATACCACATATTTTATCAATCTAATAATAACATTAATTAATATTATACTCGTATATCACTGAATTAAGTTGGTTTACAACGCTTCTAAAATATATTTGTATCGATCGAGAGTTTTTTGAACTTGCTCATGCCAAAAATAATAAATAAAATCATTTTTACCCCGATTTTTCGTTTTTTCCGATTTATACTACAAACTATTAGTACACCTAATTCATTATGTCATTATTTTGCTATATATATTCATTACGTAAATTTTTTAGTAACAAATTTACCTACATCATTTCAATGTAATTATCAAAAAATAACCATCCATTAACATTCATCTTAAAAGCTATTTACTAATTTAAAATCAAAAATAATTGACCAAGGTCAACTTTGTCCCCCAATGAAGGTAGCACGAGGTCTCTATAATTTTTGAAAAGTAGGTCAATAAGTTAATGTTATCATTTGCCTAAAAGCCATTTTATCAGTTCAGCGGGGTCGAAGGGACAATACCTTTTACTTGTTCTTACCCCCTTTTGTCAAAGTAACTCAAGGATTTTCAAAATTTACCCAATTAAACTTTTTTTATTAAAAAAAATCACAATTAACAATAATTAAAAGATACCGTTTAATTTCTTATATTAGATCAAAAAAGAAAAACAAAAAAATATTAATAAATTATTAATTCAAATTCTCCAACTTAAACTTCAACAGATGTGATAGTTACACCCCATCAGCTAATTAAATATTTATAGCAAAAACGTGCCACTGGAAAAGGGAAGGATTTAACAGTTTAAATAGTTCTTGAGTGCCTTGCTCAAAACTTGAAATTTAGGAGTAAAAAAATCAATGTCAGTATTTTATAGTCAATACCTCGAATAAAGCCTCGGGTGCGATACGTGCGGTGGGCGGCAGAGCGGTGCGTTTATGTTTACATTGAGTAGAATGAAAGGCGAGGACGGCCGGATATGACAAGCTCGAGTGTTGAAGCGTTGAGTGAAAAATATTGCTGCTTACCGCTCCATGCTGAGTCTAGAATTAATTTTCTCTTACCACTCAGACTTTTCAGTGATTATAAACATTCGTCAAGTAAACATGACAGGGAATTGATGGAAAATACCGCCCAGCCTGATATTTTTGCTGTTATCTCAGCCAGCGCCTCACCGCTCTACCGCTATCCAAGGCCCAAGGCGAACACAAAGCCTAATTCTATCGAATGGTGCAGAAACTATCAGATCATGATCATAGATTATTTAACTCAAAATATACATCAATAATTACAAGAAGATTTGAATTAGCAACCTGTGAAATGATAATATATTAGAATAAAATGAGCGAGGTGTAATTTTTGATAAAACTATCATAGTTTAACCAACTAGTTTCGTAATAGTTCATTACGCGTCTAGAAAAGTAGCATTTTGCATGCGAGTGTGGAGTTTGCACCCGAGCGACAGCGAGGGTAGTAAAACCACAAAAGCTAAGCAAAATGCAGTTTTCACACGAGTCGCGTACCGTACTTTATCTACGATAGTGGATTTAAATATTAAATACAGGAAAAAAAACTTTCTGTATGTAAATAAGAATTTCTCTTTTGATTAAGATGACATTAATTCATAAGTTGTATTTTGTGCCAAATTAATTATTTCGGAAGGCGTATAATTCTCCTCATTTTCTTTGTAAACATTTAAATCACTCATTGTTTTCCCTAAAAACTCGAGATAAACAGTCACTTTAATTAAACAAACAGCAAATTAGAATGTAAACAAACTCGCTAATCGTGCGTTAAGCTGAAGAATTCCTCTTCTTCTGACCTAGGGCGGAAAAAAGAGGAATTCTTCACCTCTTTGTGAACGCGCATGCGCAATGAATGTAGCTAGAAAGAACCACTTTCTATTAATCTAAACAGATATAATGTTTATATTTCGTACCAATCGTAGATAAAAGTGATTTACATTATCGGGGTTATGTACTATAAAGAATATACATTACTTACAATCTTAACATAGTTATTGTATTAATCACTCACTGTGTTAAGATAGTAATTATAGTCTTTTATAGTACATAAACCTGATGATGTAAAGAAATGTTACGAAACTAGTTGGTTAAACTATGTTAATTTTTCATCAAAAACTTTAGTTATTAATATTTGCACTCATATGAATGAACTATATTGGATAGAAATTAATTTGCATTATAATTATGCTAACTACTACAAGGTGCTTTTAGAGACTAACTAAACTAGGACTAGGCACAACTAGAGTATAAAGAAGCCTGAGTATAAAGCGTGGGTGGGTATAGTTAATGAAATTCTGTAGAGATATGATATGAGACTTCAGTAAGTGACATTTCACATTACTCTTCTGACAATCTTAAAGAAGGTGATATCAAAGCATTATTATGTGCATAATTATATTAGAATGTAAACTTATATATACTCCATAGATTACAATTTTGTTCTACATTGCTAAGGGAATATTACAGTGTAAATATTTTAATTACTATATAAATTATATTATTGGATTAGAAAAAATCGAGGATTATTAAGAAGAAGGTGTCCTGTAAAACCTATAAAAATAATTTTGTAAAATAACATATATGTATTAGCATGTAAATTGGCTGTAGGGTACCCAGTCTCTTATCACACAGTGTGATAAGAGACTGACAATCTGTCACTCTCTCTCGAAATTTTAATTTTTTATCTGTGATATTCTTTTATAAAACGTATAATGTTACCCACTGTTATTTATGTTTTTAATTCTATGTTAGTATTGTTATTAAGTGTTGTTATCCTATTTATGACGAATCAGTGGAAGTGTTAAACGACGGAACTGCAGAGTTCCTATATACATATTATTTTAACTTATTATACAATAACCTCACTGACTCAAGTGTAAACCAGAAGGCTTGAAAATGGCCGGCTAGGCCGAAACGTTGCCGTAATCAGAGAGTTGTAGTCGCTTTCTTACTACCCTAAATTGGATTCTCAAGTTAAAAATATATATATGTATTAGTTTTAAGGTATAATTTAGTTCTATTAAAATAAGAAAATTATTGATTAGAACTTTAAACAGTTTAGAAAAATAATGTTATACCTAACCATACACTGGGTTCCACCTTGGATCTTTACTTCAAACCCTTTACCTTAAGGATGGTTCCTTAATCCTTCTATAGCCCTTTTCTACCCCTACTTCGTACTGCTAGTTTAAATCATAGAAACTTGTAACTTGAAAATGGTATGTAGCTATTAGAATATATTATATTGAGTATGTAGTGTTATACTTCTATTAACCTCTCTAGTCATAATTATGAAGTGGTGCCACAAAATCTCAGTCAAAGCAACCAATAATTTATTCAGAAGGCTTAGCAAGTTCGACAGAGCTGTTAAGTTCGACTTACACAAGTCTAATAGAATTAAAATAAATAATAATATTATCAATAATCTTATTATTTAAGTGATTGATAATAAAATATTAATTGCAATCCAGGATCCTGATGATCATCCATTTTAGCTTTTACTTCCAACTAAATCTTTAGATGATGGATAGAATCATAACTGTATGACATTTAGAAAAATATAACATAACGGTTACAACTACACTTCAGATATCATAAGAGCTCGAATAATTTCATTTTAAAAAAATATATATTTCTGAACATTTGATGTAGTATTACCTATATACCATTAAAACATAGTAAGGGTACTCACAATCTTTAGTTTAAGGTGCTAAACTGTGTGGTCATTTATGTTAGTTAAATGATCTTCCATTTTTAAAAAATAACTACCGTAAAATCTCGCGTATAATACGCACCCGTGTATATTACGCAGGCAACATTTTGAGCTATAATTTGGGTAAAATTAAATATTCGCGTATAATACGCCCCGACTTTTCCGTCAAATTTTAGAAAAAAATTGTTAATAATACGCACCTAGAATGATATATTTTGCACATTTTACATGTAATTTCCAATATTTATAGCGTAATATTTTTATTACTTGCGAGGTCAGATGGATAATAAGGTGTCTATTTTATAAGAAAATTGGGTGTTTTCTTATAAAATAGATACATTCGTAGAAGGGCCGCCTTTGAAGCCAGTCGTTTGTTATCAAGCCGGTGTAATCACATGGTGTTATCACCGGTGTAATCTCACGGCTGTACCGGTTTTTGAGATAAACAAAAAAATTATCTTCTATCAGTTCTGTCTACTTTTATCAATTACTTTGATCAACTAGCGAAATAAAATAACATAACTATGATGATAACAAGTCTTTTTGTCTAAAAAAGAGAACAAAAATAAGTATGGTATCCAAAATATATACGATAATATACATAAAATAAGTTTTTGTTAAAAAAAAATATGTTTACGTTAATGTTTTTTATTATTTTTCAATTATTGAGGTAAAATAAAGTTGTAAACAAAGTATTTTTTTTCACTCGTGTATAATACGCACCCCGATTTTGGAAGGAAAAAAGAGGTAAAAAAAGTGCGTATTATACGCGAGATTTTACGGTAGTTATTATATCCATTTACCATTTAAATCGGCTTATGAGTTAACAGATGTTAAATCGGGCTGAAATCATTGACGTAGGAAAATAGGTGAGAAAAGTGTATTTCTCTAATCTAAAGACTGAATTTGTATGCCACTGAAAGCATCACCTACTTAACATTTAACTTATAACTCGTTTTCTGATAAAGGTCTTTTACAATCTTCAATTTCTAACAGTTAACTCGTTAAACAAAGATCGTGAATACCCCCGATAAATATAACATAAAAGCAATAAAATAATAAGGTTGCATGCTAAATATAAAGATTGTTGGCGTAGTTCATAATCATAACAGTTGTATTAACACAACAATGTAATTGTATAAACTCACTACCATAAACTGATCAATAAAAGGTACCTGTGAGAATGATGGCTGGAGAGAGATCTTTGAGACCTAGTATCTTCCTTGTTACCTTGGCTGCTGGTCGATCGAGTTTCAACATTTCCTTCAACATCGAAGGTCGTTTCGTAGTTAGGCGGTCCTTGGTTCATTGAAGTGTTATCCTGCTGTTTTGGTGTAGGTTCATGTTGGGGCGTGCTTGTCTCACCTGGTCCATGGATACTAAGGCTCGACGCATCCTCTCGACCACTTTGTCTTCGTAACAGATACCCAAGAAACCCCGTTAGGAAATTTACCGCCACTAAATAATTACTTGAACTTTGCTACACCCTAATCTTGTCGGAAATTCAGTAACAGTACAACCTTAATAATAGACGCCAAAGAATGATTTTTCATTGTCCGAAGTAATAGACATATGGATAGACGATGGTAGAGCTTTGGGCGCAAAATTCAAAGGTTAAGGCTTAATAATAGAAAAATTGGGAAAAAACCAGAAATCCTGTAAAAACTGACCTATTTGCTAGTACGATAACTCTATTAAATAATCAAAATGTCTATAATAATTTAGGAACCAAAAGAAAACAAGTATACAAAATAACAATTAGGTAGTACTATTCGTACAAAGTAAATGCCAATAAATTCGCATGGAAAAATGACAAATATAAAGGACTGCGGGGGCAAAAAATAAAATTTATAAAGATGAACGGAGTTTATAATGACAATCTCAAACAGACAACGAAAATTCCAAAAGCTAGAAACTGTCGCAAATGTGAATAAATAAAGCTTTATGTTTCAATAAAGTATGTAAAGGAGCTAAAATACAAAACAAACTTGAAAACAATTACTAATATGAAAAGATCAAAAGATGAAATTCAAGCGATATATGGATAATATTACCTTTAACATCAAATATTTTCAAAACTTTATAAAAAATAAGGGACAAGCTCCAACTAAAATAACAATATAACTCAGCATGCTCTAGTGACGAAATTTAATCAACAAACGTTTGAAATAAAGGATATATTTTATAAAGTTAAATCAGTGATATTATTTATACCTTTGACTTAGACAAAAGAGTTTTTGAGGGGAAACATAAAATAACAAATTCAACATGACCGATGGATATGCATTGCTAAGGAATTCTCTTAGAATCTAATGTGAAATTATTAAAGTATATTTTATTTTTAACTCTGTTTGTATCGGAGGATCTTTACATGTTCATTGTAATTCGAGTATCAGATACTAGATTAAATCCATTATTAGTGGAATATTCGTTCGAAAATAAATAGAACAGAAGAATGTTCTTTTACGTTCTATATTTTTTATTTCATTTTTAAGTGTTATATTTTTTTTTACATAAAAATTAAAAAAATAAAAAACATGTAAGGATTGGGTAGTTGGCCATTAGCTGAGTGTGCTTATTTTTCAAATTAAACTTTGAAAAATGACAACTGGTTATAATTTGAATTCTAAATATCCTTGCCGAGTTGGAGAGTGAGCTCATTTAGAAACAGGACTAGAAGAGTAGTCTGAAATATTAATCAAACGAAACGACAAGGCTCTATAGAAGTGTCAGAGTTTCATTTATTTTATCTTATACGCGATTTTAAAAAAACAAACTTAATGACGTATAAAAAATGTCTCATTGCGCATGGGCCCACACAAATTTATAAAAATTAGTAACTTTCACCCGTTATTTTCATCGCCCCAACTTAAGGTTTTATCATAAATTATTTCATAATTGTAGGACTAGCCGTTATAGGGTGAATTAGGGGGGGGGGAGAGGAAATTTAGGAGCTAAAAGGGAACATTGGCAGTAAAAAGCACAATAAAAATATGGAATAGTGAATATTACATAAAATTATAATGTCTGTATATAAACATTAAAATAAATAAATTCTTCTAAATTAATGATTAGGAATAGCCATTATAGGGTGGGAGAGGAAGGGCATTTTTTGGGTGAAATTTTTGGAGCTAAAAACGCAATATTTGCGGTAAAAAGCACAATACTCAATCTACTCTTGAGCAGCTTTCATTTGACACTCTCAAAAATTAAAATTTTGAGCACAGCCATTTTTTGCGCATCGCGCTTCTCACAACTTCTCTATATTTGTCTTATGTGCCAAAAAGTTACGATAGCATTTTAAATGTTAACTCTCTAGCAAGAATAGATCCGGGGATATGAACAAAAGTATGACAGAGATCAGATACATCACCCAAGGCATAAGGAGGATTATCTAAGTCTAAGAAAACCCTAAAAAGAAGAATTTAGTAAGAATAATATTGAGGTGAAATGTTCGAGTATAACAATACCAAAACTATTAATAAATTATCAAGTAAGTAAAAATGAAAAAGGGGAAAGAAAATATATACTACGAAATATACACCAACATTTTAATCGTAATTACTATAAATATTAGATGGCTAATGGTTATTGACCAGTATTAAATATAATTGGAATGGAAGACTCAACTTGAAGAAATAATTAGGAAACGATCATTTTTAATTATCGACAAAAAAAGGGATAGTTATAGTGTCACGAAATCGCTTTCTGGTTCGACTCCACGGGCAAAATGAAGGTTAAAATAAATTGGCCCCAAGAATATGCTTTTAGCAAACACAAAGGGCCCACAAAGCATTTGAAGGCAATTTACCAAATAGGATGGGATCGTTAACAAGACTAATCGGCCCAGCCTTACTAGAAGGTGGCCATTTAAAAGTTTGTTTTACCTACAACTTTTTGAAACATTTATTATTTGACGTGAAACTAACGCCTGAAAATGTGGAATTTTACTGCCCAAACGCAATAAACCTACTCCGAAGTGACTAGTCCTAGCCATTTCTAAAATAATAAGTATTTATCATTTTAAAGGGGAAAACTTTTTTACACAAACTATACGACGTATGGAAAATTCCTTTCTTTTTTTTTTTGACAAAGATTACTTATGATTTTTTAAAAATCATTTTCGTTGATTTGATAAAAAAAAAAAAGAGACAGAACTCAAATAAATCAATTTTAAAGGAAACCTGGCACAAAATGAATTGATAACTAAACGAAACCAACTACATATACAGTAGTCACCGCTTAATGTGATCACGGTTAATGTTATCAACCGCTTAGTGTGATCAAAATAGCTTGGAACGGCCCCACCCAATACCAATACATTAAAAAATATCCGCTTATTGTTATCAATATTTCGTTTATTGTGATCAAAGTCAAGTCGAAATCGTTGAATTTTTTTATATAATTTTCGGGGAAACGACTATAGCTGCGGCAAACCGAGAAGCATTTCATCTAAACACCCAGGATTCTCAGAAAGTATAGGTACCTCACGCCACTTTTTCCTTCCACTACATTACTACATAGATATAGAACATCTAAACATCCATTTCTCCCCTTTTCTTTTTTTTAATTATTTTTATTTTATTTTTTTTATTTCTACGACAATTCACTTCGACAGAGATCAGTTATTTTTAATGTTTTTGTCTTTCAATCGTTTCTGAGAACTCTTTAGCCAAATTAACATTACATTTATAGAAGTTCGAAGTCGATTAGTTTAATAAACAGTTTTTGTTTTGTTTTTTTAAGTATTACTCCCTCCATTAGTGCCTTCTGCTGATGATTATTATTATGTATTATTATTTTTCCCCCCATCTGCTTCAGCGGCTATGGCTATTAGCGTTAATATCGGAATTTTCCAGTGTTATCTATTTATATTTATATTTTGATCCAATAAAAACATAATAAAAGCGTAACCAATGAGATTTTGCTTATTATTATCAGTCGGTTAGTGTGATCACTAGGCCTTGGTCCCAAAGTGATCACATTAAACGGCGACTACTGTATTTGTTCTCAGGGCGTCTTCATTTAATACGACGCATTTCCGAATAACCTCTAGTTTTTAAGGAATGATATTTTAAGGATTCCTAAATATTTTTGTCTTCATTTAATACGACGCATTTCCGATAAACCCCTAGTTTTTAAGGAATGATATTTTCGGGATTTCCAATAATTTTTCGGTGGGTGGGTTATTTTCTGTTATGTGGAGTACAAATAACATAACCATACAAAGTTTCAAATTTTTGTGTTTGGCACATTAGGAGATCAAGTGCGTTGCATAAAGACAGATAGACAAGCGCAGGAATGTATAAAAGTCCTCGTTTTGCCTATTGTCCCTAAAAGTGACCAAATAGAATTGTAACTAAGAAGATAAGTAAATGATATTGGGGAAAAATAAAGGCATTAAATGGATAGAATAATAACAACAAGTTTTAGAATCTTTAAGGAGCCTTTCAATTAAAGAGATAATACTTTAACATCCTTTTTTAAAAAACAAAAACTGCCTAGTAAAATCTAAAAGCAAAGTTGATGTTGATATGTTTACTGTTTGCCAGGAAAGTTTTTTTTTTCTTTGAAGGTGAACCTGTTAATGGCCTACAATTAGTCATGACCTACTAATGACTGCACCTGTTAATTACTTACAATTAGACTATTACGATGTTGGAGACAGAAAATATTAGGAAAACAAAAAAGTTAAGACAGGAAATGCCAACAACAAAGTACAATTTAGACTTAAAAAAGGTAAATATACCTCAAAAGACAATAATCAATAAATACTTAAGAGAAATTTTTCTAGTTCTTTGCAACTTCTATATATGTATGTGCCAATACTATTATTAAGACCAAATATAAATCTTATAATGCAACGAAGTGAAAAATTCAAACGTAGAGGTGAAATAAACGCAAAATACATCAGTACTACAAATAACTAGAAATAATTTGAAACAAAATTGAATTTATAACATCAAACTTAAACCAATTTTACCAGTACGTAGTAGAAATATTAAAAAGGAATGTTTATTTTTACCGGAAAAAAAGGATTACGTTCCATGTCGATAGTAAGATATTTATTATATACCTACCTTATTTCAGATGATGAATCGAGATTCCGAAATTGACTTCTCGTTCAGATTAAGTATTTACAAAGTAACGAAACGTGAAGACAAATACGAAAAATAAGGACAATAAAGAAAAAATAAAATAAAATAATAAAGCGCTTCTTTCTTTTCCAAAAAAATCAAGCAACCATGTATTGAATATATATTTAAAAAGGATGCAGAGACAAGACAAAAAAAAATCAAAGATAAATAATAAAATAAAATTCAGCGAAAAAATAAAAATTTCGTAACATAAAAGGGCAGAAAGATAAAAAATGTTTTTTTTAAAAAAATAGTTGATACACAACTATAATTTATAATAACAAAATCAATAAAAATTTCATTTATAAAAATAAAAAAATAAAAAGGTAAAATGGATAATAAAAGCTAAGGGTCAAATGCACAGAGACAAGCAGGGCATAGCAAAGTACAGTACAATACACATTAAAAGACGTAATAAAAACACACAAAAAGCATATAAGCAATAAATAAAAAAATAAATCATAGAGGAAAATGTTTAAAAATACGTGTATATGTGCAATTTAAAAAATATAGATACTAAAGGCTATCTCTGTTTGTATATTACTGTAAGAGATATACATATTCGTTTAATCAATAATTTAATGTAACATCTCTTTGGGTATAATTAGTAAATTAAGATTTATTTAAAAAAACTCTAATCAAAGAAAAAGCAGATGAGAAATGGTGTAAAATATGATTTAAATTTTACTCCTTCACAGGAACAATAAAACAAAAAAAGAGAAACTATTATAACAAATAATAATAATCTACAGAAATAGCCTTCGGATATTTAAACATGGAAAATATAAGATTTACCAAAACATAAACAAGAATAAAATAAAGTAGAAAAATAATGAAAGCTCTAGGACAGCCTAGGACGACCAAATAAGAAATATATAATTCAGGCCAATCGACCATAAGAAACCATCACGAGCCTATGTACAGAGCTCTATTTTTCAGGAAGCGATTGGAGTCTATAATGCTTTCTTTGACTAATTATAAATAATTAAAAGTGCGATTAATTAATACTGTGAATAATAAAATCTACGAGAAACTCGCGTGTAGTCTACAATTTTCTAAAAGCAATAATAATTTTTAGAAAAATACTTTAATTGATAAGAAATTAATAAGAAATATCATATATATCGATGTAGTTAAGTAACAAAAAATTAGTTTTATTATTCGTTTAGGCGTATAATGACTTTAAAAAAAAAACCTTTTAAAAAAATTAAATTTTTCAATGGCCTTAGCAAATCCAAAATCAAATTATATATTTTTCAAAACAATCTATAGTTATCTATCATTAACTCACCTATCGTAAGAATATTCGTGGGGAGACCTGGCCGAGTCGTGCCTGTGCCTGTTTCGCTCTTCGTGGCAAGGATCCAGGAACCTGAAGGTGTGAAGTCTACCGAACTTGACGGTGCATCCATTCTGGAGTATGGTGGTCTCGTAAATACGCTGGTTGTTTACGTAGGTTTCAGCGTCCCTGGTACAAGGGGTGACAGTCACCAATCCCTCAGTATGAGCTAGAACGCAATGCCGCGGTTGGACATTCGGCCCGAACAACTGGAGGCTTAATGCTGACGAACGCTCCGAACCAACTTCTGTTACATTTGGTTGTAGCCGGTATCTTTTAGCAGTGCCACCGCCGATTTCGCTACCGTCTGTAACACACAAAAAAATAACCATTAATACAAGAGAACATCTACCAGAAATGAAAAAATCAATACTAGTTTAATAATGCATAAATATATATTTATTTAGTGTAATCGTTTTTAAACTAGATAATAACAACAAGTAAAGAGAGAACTACCAGAAGATAAAATATTGAGAAGGAAATTATAAGAAGAACAAACGTCAAAATGAGTCTAATAAAATTGAATATCAGTATAGATGATTGTTATCAAAGACAGTACATGTAATTTAGCATCGGTTTCTTGAGTGCCTTTTTTACGCTTAATGTGTAGAAAGATAGATTTGAAAAACCTTTTAGATTCAGGACAAAAAACTGTGATCCATAAACACAAAATATTGCTATCACTAATGCTCTAGAACCTAATCAGAGACGAATAAGTTATAGGAGTTAACTTGGGAAATATTTTTCCGCAATAAAGAACTAATGAAATTTTATACTTAAAGTACACAAATTTAATTTGAAAGAAACTTTGTAGTTAATAGAGATAAATTTACACTGAAACAAATGTTAGAACTTTATTATTATTACATTTGGATAATATATATCATCCATATCTATATCTTTACATGATTGTAGAGAAAATGGAAAGCAGTATACTTATATTTCTCTCACAAATTATATTAAATGAAAAGGGTTCAAAAAAACCTAACCACGAAGATAAGATCAATACAAGTAAGTACGATATATTTAAATGTTACCCCATTGAAGGAACCTACGCAAAAGACAATTGAATATAATTTATGAAAGAAAATAATACAAAAACTATCGGAGCAGAAATGAAGAGTCTTTCTCAGACATTATTACAAATATAAAATATGTCAAAAAAGTAATTTATTCTCTTGAAGGTCATGGGTCACAGTGACTTGGGTGCAATTCATTCCAGTTTTCTACTCAATATTTATACATTCTACAATTCTAGTTTGTAGTAAAATATTTTATACAATTTGATAAAAAGTAAACAGAATCAAGGATAGAATATAGTCTTGTACTATTATGATTGTGACATGTAAGTTTTTATTCACTAGAAAACAATACAACTAGAGGAAAATAGAATAAAAATGTACTACTGCACGGAATTTACAGTGAATAAAAGTTGCCGCTTGTTCGATATATAACATTTATTTATTTTATTCTTAAATAAAATAGACGATCTATCATCATGAATTTCAAACTTCTAGAATATAATTGAGAAATTGTATCAGCATATTGGCGAAAAATTGAAATATTATTTTATGCTAGCAATATATTTATCTACCATTTTAGTTAGTTATGATCAGTGAACATAATATATAATAAATGAATAGATTATTATTATATTATTATACTAATGATTGTATAAAAATGGTATTGATTTTTTTTTTTTTTTTTTATTTTATTTTATTTTTATTTTTTTACCTTTTCGACACTTAACTATTGGACATATCTATCCTATAGAACTCATAAAAAAATTTGCTCATTTCTTCGTCCAGTGTTTTTCATTTACAAGTTGTTTCGGGGTTTTGACGATTACATTTAATTATTTTATCAAAATTTACCATAAAAATAATTTCTCCCTAGCGGAGAATCGAACCCAAACTAATTAGGTTTTTTATTTGCATAACAGTTTTATTGATATACATACTTTGTAAATACATTTTCATGTACAAATGTGAACATCCGGGAGTAAAAGTCAGGGCAATAGTAAATAGATTTTTCAAGTACATCGACTTATAGGGTGAGATAGATGTTTAAATAGAATACATATATTAGTATTTTATAGTAAAAATCGTCGGAACCGATAAATAAATTCATCCCCAATACGAGATTGGGAGGGGCTTTGAAGGGGCTTAGGGGATTAGAGGGCTTTGAATGTTGAAATCTTTAAAAATTTCGTTTATCAATCATACCCTATGTCTCTGAAGTAAGTATATCATACTTATATTGTAATCTATAACGATTTTTTCAATTTAAAATTGAAAAATTTTAGTAAATAAATAAGAACGTATTTCTAATTTAAAAGTGTTACCGATTCCTCTTCACCTGTCATATAGAACCTATACGAATCAATAACGAATAAAGAAAGCTATGCTTGAGATATTGAGAAAGATATGGGAGGATCCATTCCCCAAAGACAATGTTCATTTTCAAAGGACTACATGTCAAAATATAACAATATATCGGACCTTCGGAAGGGTGAAAGAAAGGGAAGAGATGGGGTGACATAGGGGGAATACACACCTAATAGGAATACAACATAGGGTGTGTCACAGGCTGACAGGTATGGGGAGAACGAAGTGAGAAAGATGTATAGTTAGCTGTCACTTTAGGGTGGGGTCTTAGTGTACAGTATGTCTCATCTAGAAGTCAGTAAAGTTCTTTAAAGTGACCTCAGAGGCCTAGGAGTGACAAGCTAAGCCTCGTGCTGAAAATGAATGAAAACCTATGTATCTAGGCTAAATATGACAGCTTGTTATTACACAGGTATCGTAACATCAAGGTTAAAGGTATAACAAATACATTTTGTCAATATAATTCATATCACTTCAAGCTTTAAGACAACATTGATGAAAACTGACTGACCATGAACACATTAGTCAAAACAAAGACATTTATATTTCGATTCAAAGGAAGGTGTGAAATGTTTTACCTTAAAAATCACATTACAAATTTTAAATTATTATTTTCTTATCTTATTGATTGAACTCGCCCTCCTGTAATCATGTTAGTGCCCTAATATCGCAAAAATTGAGCGACAGACCAACAGACAGACACGGAAACAATAATGTTCCCTGATGTCTGAAAGAGATTTCTGTCTCAGAATTTTTTAAATCGGAGGCAAAATAATTTCGTTTTTCAGAACGATCACATAGCTTCCGCTACCTTCGGAAACAACTGTTTTATAACAGAGTAATTTAATATAGACATATTGTATTTTATTTCTCTGCAAAAAGACAGTCCGTTCTGAGTTTTTTTAGAAGACTTAGTCTGAACTTTTCAATATATTAGTTGTTTCAAAGTTCCATATTATTAAACATTTCATCAAAATATACCATAAAAAAACTCCTAATCGCGGGGAACAGAAACTGACCTCTCACCCATTGCGTTCATAGCTGTTTTAAACTTTTTGTTTGTTAAGCTTAGGTTTTGTGGAACTAGTAAATACAGGTAATAGGATAACGAAATAAATTTCAGCTAAAAGAAAAAGGAATAATTCTTGCGTTATCCGCTGAAATACCAATTAACCTCAATGAAAACTGAAAAGGGAAATGCGAGCTGACATCTGGGTTAATACAATGTTTACAAACGTTAAACAATAACGAAAACAATGATGAATAATCTTATTCATCCATGCGACCGCACATCATAGATATTATGGCATTTCATACTATGATTATTTATTTAATGCCTAAACAAATTTGACCTAATGACACACAGAATGAATATGACCTACTTTATATTTATAGATATAATGTCTAAAATTGTCTAACCACACCATAAATGATACCATATATGATTACCGTATATGATTATCATTTATATCATCTGAATCTCCAAAGCTGATTTTAAGGAATGTTCATAAGTTAAAATTACAAAAAGCAATTTCTAATTAGACTAAAGATATATGCATCAAACTAAATTGAAAGACAAAGGGCTCATCAATATAGAGTGAAGAGGAATAAGGGCTAAAATGAAAAGGACATAACCACTTGCAGGAATACATAACAATACTTAACTCAATTAAATAATCGGAAGTCCGAAAATAGATAAATTTACTCTATGCACTTCAAAATCAATAGATTAGCCTTTCTAATAAAATAAATAACTGGAGTCTATTGTTCTCTGTCTGTCTAACTTTGAATAATAATCATAATTTGATTTAGAAAAACAAACTAAGATCTATATTTCGTCTACTAAAGGATTCAAATTAAACAAAATTACACTTGCATTGATAAAAATAGGGAGGGTAATATAAAAATATAATAATATAATCTAGTTAAATAATATATTTTGGTAGATGGATGGATTAGGTGTAATAATATTAGTATAATTATTATTTTCTTTTTCAAGAGATGTTTCGACCCTTTATACCCTATCTTCTGCCTTTTAGCTTTTAGCATCTTGCCTTGTAGCTTTTATATAAAAAACAAACACAATAATTCAATCACTTTTTTTATAATATATGCATATATAAATCATTTAATGAATAATGTTTTTTTTTTAATATTGATTACAAATTTATTTTTTAATATATTAATTTCCTTATTTATTTAAGCACCATAAAAAAAGTGATAAATTGTAAATATGTAAAAAGAAAAAGGCGTTAATCTCAATAATTAACTTATTATTATAGGAATTTAATTAAATATCATTAAACAAAAATCTAGTAATTATTAAGACTTTAGTACAAAGTCAGTTTCCGGGTAGCTACAAAATTTAATCTGACTTTGAAAAAGGCACATCTTTATTATGTTTTTTGATAAAACAAAGGGATTCTACACAATGAAACCCTCTGAATTGGATTTTGCTTTCCTTGGTGTTATTTCATAAAAAATAATAATAAGACTCTGTAGGCTTTATAAAACAATACAAAATCCTAATTAAATCTAATGTGATATAGTGTAGGATAATTAGGATTATGATATTTTTATATACATATAACAATGCACAAATATATATATATATAT
>KZ651478.1:380936-392592 GCA_001010745.2 Gerris buenoi | reverse complement strand
CTTGTAATCTTTCGTACTTCTTCAAACTGGAGTAAATATATTTGCACTTTAAGATAAAAGTTAATCAATATTGTCAAATCAAACTGAACAAATGTTCTCAAAATCACGTTTCCAATTTAAAATTCTCCACTAGGTTTTTTGAATATGCGGTTTTTCTATTAGCCTTTAAAGGAACAAAGAACGAGATTTTTTAATTTTTCCTTTATTTGTACAATAAACTCTTACTTTTTCTTGGATTCGTACATCACGCAAAGTTCGCATCTATCTTTTTTGGTGAAAAAGACTAAATTTTGGTCTTGAAATATATTAGAAATTATGCCCTTGCTCTGGACATTATTTTAAAAAATCATAAAAATATGTGTAAAAAAAAAACAGTAAAAAGCACCTTTAATTCGCCAAATGACCAAAAAAAGGTTTCATTACAATAGGTTAAATTTGGACTTACGAGGTTTTCTGTCACTGCCTGCAGCCACAAAGCATTTACGAGGTTTGCCAAAACTCGGAGTTACGAGGATTGCCAAATCAGTTTTATTTCAATGGAGATACGAGAATTTTCTTTTTTCGATTTCGTAAAAAGTAGTAAAGATTTTGTTATGGGGGATGATATAGAATTGTGAGTTTTGGGTCTTTCCACTAGATTCCATAAAAACCCTAATTTAATAAAATTTGGAGTTACGAGGTTTTCTCATTAGGGAGACGATATAATCTTATTATCAAATAATACTATTTAATAGTATCGACTGATTAATAAAATTTGAGTAAATTTTTGTAGCACGAGTAGGTAAGGCAGTTTGACTTTATATACTAAAATTAGTAACAAGTTGTACCAACTAGAGTACCGTGAGTAATGGAGTGCCTTGTTTTATTTAAATTGCCATTTATTTCTAGCGGCACTTAAGACTGTGTTCTTCATCTAGGTTTAAATCAAGTTCAATGTAAACTAAGATAAATCAAGGTTTAAAACCCATTTAAAATTTTAATCAGGTTTTACATTTGAATTTAGTTTAAACCCTCGATTGCGGAAGTTTAAATGAAGTTTTAGTTAAACTTTAAGTGTCAACCTCCAAATTGAAAGCTTTAATAAGAGAAGCTGATCCATTTAGACTTGTACCAAGTAAGTCTTTTAGAACTGCCCTCAAGTGCCAAAAACCAGATGTTTCTTCCCCAAATCTTTCATAGCTTTTTTCCAAACGCCCCTTCTATCTCTCCAATACCTAGTCGTTTCCTTTACTTTAATAAATATATTCAATAAAATTTTCACTTAAGTTTTTCATTTCAACCACATCCGTTTGATTAATCCTTAAATTAAAATTAGAATTTAACTAGATGGAATGAGAGACAAATTATTCTACAGACATTATAAATAAATTGCCTTCGCCTTCACTGAAATATTCTTATATATTTTTCCCTCCTTCAAAAATAATTNAATATTAAATAAGAAATACTTATTTGTTCCTTTTTTAATAATCCAAATAACCTAAACATGCGAATAAAATCAATTTAATTTTTTGGACACATGCCAGTTCGAATCTACAAATTAATAAATTAAAGTTTCAATTTTGTAATAGATTGAATAATGAATAGCTGTTCAATATAATATTTATCTTCGATCTAAATTAATTTCTTTTAAAGCATAATAATTTATTTCGTCGGTAAACTAATGTAGAATAATATATTTAATGTGTTAATTCGGAGATGAAAGTTGTTCCAATCTTACTTATAAATGGAATAATTTTAAAAAATCGCCGGAACCGTTTTCTTAGGAACAGATATTTAATTCTAGTTTCTACATAGTTTGTGAGGCTAGCATCCCTTAATTTGGAGCTATAATTCATCTTAAGCATAAATTCTCTGCACATGTATGCAAAATCTCCACGAAATCCAAGTAGTTTAGAGTTTAGACTCCACGAAACTGCGGACGCGGACAGAATACAGAGTACAAACATTTAAAAAAACAAACAAAAAAAAGAGTTTTTAGGGACTCCAAGCTTGTATCAAAATATCTATCAAAATTTTACAATCACATTTTCGCTGCATCCCAATATACTTATACTCTATATATTACTGCGTATATTATGACAAAATAAAAGTGACATACCTGGAAACACGAACAGTAAATAAATAATACTTCAAATATAAGGAAGTAAAAGGGAAAAATAAGACAAATATTGTAAGATATGAAGTAGAATAAGCAGACTTGGTCCACTTACAAGTGTTGTACAGACGGCACTTAAGTCACGCTCCGACTTGAAGGACCTATCCCTTTCCTTCAGCACTTGAGTCTTTCTCCCTTCCCACACATAGAACTAGATAATCTAAAAATACCATCTGTAAACATTGACTTAACAGTCACGAAGGACGATACAATGATGCATCATATCCCAACATCAAATACGTCGCAATAAAGTTAATATTACTTTTATATGTTGTAAACACATCAAGGGCATATTTCTTATTAAAAAAAAAACTATTATAAATAAGTAAAAAAAATAAATAAAATAAATAGGAAGTAATGTAACAGAAATTCTTTGATCTATTTACTTTAGCTTTTTTTTCAATTTTATCCTTATACGCAAATTTTTTTTTTAAATCCTTTGAAAATATATCTTACTCGCAGAAAAGACTGGGAAGTTTTAAATTGAACAGAGTTGAAGGACACAATTCTAATCCGATAGTTAGTGCTCAGAAAATACCAGATAATAAGAAAACAAATTAAAACTAAAGTTGCAATTTAATACAAAACTCCGGACGCTAAATTAACTTGGATGAACAATAAATATATTTTATAAAAGATGGTAGGTGATAGATATATAAACTAAAATATTACACAAAATTATGTGAGATAGCATAAACAGCCTTCTGACCGAAAACTCCTAGACACGACGGCTATAGTAAATGGTAAAGAAAACAGCGAAAGAAAAATATAGGTTACATAGATAAAGGTTTTAATGAAACATAAATATAACAAAAAAGGAAGCTAAGTAATACAAATAATCTATGAGCATAAGTAATACTAACTTAAAATAATCAAAAAAGCTTATAGTCACTAGATAATAAATAATAATTGCAAATAGTTTCGTAAGATAAACTTTCTTTGTAAATGGTAATTAAATAAAAAATGATCGAGTCCCGGTGCGGGGGTCTATTTTTCTCTGTATGTCTCCCGCAGTTATTGATAATTGTAATTTGAATTATTTAATCTTTCTGTAGTATGAAAACTACCAAAAAACTATAAAATTGAATTTCTAATAGATTGTACTAGGTACAGGTACTAATTGAGTACTTTACAATTATAAGCGTTAATTTTCGGTCTAGTTCTGTTGCCGTGAATATTTGGCTCTCTAGATTTGAATTAGAATAAGATTGAAAGCTTCGATTCGGGGTATTTGTATCGGTTACGACAGAGAAAAATCATTCTCCCGTATAGCTCAGATGGCAAGAGCACCTGTAACGGATTAATAGGAGGTCACGTGGTTCGAGTCCCGGTGCGGGGGTCTATTTTTCTCTGTATGTCTTCCGTTGTTATTGATAATTGTAATTTAAATTATTTAAAAATGATGCTAATAGATAAAATAAAAGATAAAGTTTCACAAAGAAAGGTGGAGCCCCCAAAGATGCCTGTTCACAGATAAATAATATAGATTAAACTTACTTAAAAGAAGCGAGAAAAGAAAAGAAAGAAAATATTTTTCTAAAATACGAAATAAGGATTATGCTATAGATTATAGATGATTTGATAGATATACTAAACTTAACTTCTTACTGAAACCAAAACTAGAACTATATAAAAATGATTTTCGAGTATTCTCAAGTATGACTACAGAGTCCGTTTTTAAATCATTGCTAAGAAAACCGCATTTATTCCAATAAAAATGAAAGCTTTTTTTATTTGTAGGTCTTTAAATAAATATAATAACAACTAAATAAAGATAGCAAATGTTATCAAAAATAAAAACAAACACTATTCAGTTCACCTATTTATGTCCTACGTGTTCACTACGCATAAGTAATAGAATTACAACTACAGTAAAACCTGGATAAAGTGACCACCGAAGGGACCGACCAAAAGTGGTCACCTCAGGCAGATGGTCACAATAAGCAGAAGAAAATGTACAGGAAAGTATGAAGGGGACCATGAAAAAATGGTCACATTGACCAAGAGGTCAATATACACGGGTGGTCACTTTAGCAGGTTTTACTGTATTTTAAATCGCCACTTTTTTGGGGACCTTAAAACGAATAAACCCATTAAATTATTTTTATTAATCAAAAATTAATTTTTTTCTGAATATCATCTACTAAGTACAAGAGGAAGTAAAAAAGACAAAATTATTCCGGTGGATTTAATTAAATTAAAACTTTGTGGTTTTAGGGGGGGGGGGGACTTTGTCGAGTTTGGTTAGAGTTAAAAATAGGAGTGACACGAACCTTACCATCCGACCCCCAAGGCACACATTCAATTTTAGAAAGAGCCAAGTAAATTAAGCGAATAAGAGTCTGATACGCAGGCCCGCTAATTAGAACCAGCTTAAGCAGAAGGTTGAAAAACTATCTGTGAAACCAGAACTCACTAAAACTTCTTCAATTTAAATTGAGCAACATTTTCTTCAAGTCTCTTCAGATTCGATTCAATTATAAGTTATGGTCGTAAAAAACCTTTGTCTGGTGTCGGTGGATTTCTTAAGGTAAGAAATTCACTAACTCAATGTTAACTTTCACTAGTAACTAAGATAAACTATGCAGGAAGAAAGTAAAGGAAATTTGAATTTTTATTAAACTTAGAATCTGGTTCAATAAAAAAGTAAAAGTTTTTTACGAAATATGAAAATTGCAACAGTTACTATTACACTAATTAAATCAATTTACCATTTTCTTTAAATAGGGAGAACTGATGCAGTCCCGTAAGGGCACGATCGATAGTTCTGCACAAGTCTCATCACTCTATGAATGATGAATGGAACTGCTGTCATAGAACATACTTTGACAGCTGGCATGCATGAGATCGATATCGCCTATCCCATAATAAAACTTCAAAACGTATTTCAAAAAAGTTAATATTTCATTCATCTGAGTGTGTCTTCTTGAATTTTTTCTTCAATTGGTTCCTTTTAATTAAATGCATCACACTCTACCTTAAGTGGATTGCCGCAAAGCCACTATTAAAAATACAAACACTAATTTGATTAATTAATTATCAGTCGACTTCAAAAATAATTATTTCAATATTTTATTAAAAAATGTTATAAGTAACAATAAAAAAAATCAATTAAAACTCAGAAACATAAAACGTAAAAAAATATGTATGTATATTGTATATAAAAAATCCTTTATTAAGAACAGGGATGTCTTTTTCTAAAATTAAATTTCCTAGAAATTCAACAGAAAGGGTTTTAAAAAGGAGCACGGAAAAGTCTAAGCTTACAATAAAAATTAAATGATAAAGAATTTATAAATTAAAATATACCCAAAAAGGACCTCCTACAGGAAAAAAGAAAAATATCTGTACCAAATCGTATTAAGTTAATTGGAAAAAAAGTATTTGATTAATTCAGAGGAATATATCCCAGTTGTTTAGTGGGATGGAAAAAAAAGTAATTAAAAATCTGAGTTAACATTTGTTATCATTATCATTTTCACGGGTAAATAAACAATTTAATTGATAAATTATATTTTTCAAAAGTAATTTCGATGGAAAGAGATATGAATTAAAGCAACGTAAACGTTTAAAATACATTTTATAGAATTTATATAATTTTATACATATACATACAATGCTTACCAAAAGTATAATAATCATTTTAAGAAAAGAACTTCCTGTATGCCTCAAATTTAAAAATTTCTTAGAATGAAATACGTTAATTATAAGCACCATGGAAACTTTTTGGTCCAGTAACTGGTTGTTGGACGTCCGCCTGTTCATCAATGTTTTGCGAACAACAAATTTTAAAAACGATTTTAATGAAATATGGATGGTAGGTCATATAGTTAGCCCGCTGTTGGACCCATTGATTTTAAACTTATACACTCTTTTCTATTGACTGCGAAAAACCTGTTTTTATTAAGATCTTTACCATTAAAATTACTCATCTGATTTTAAATAAAATCGATGCATTGTCATAAATGATTTTAACCTTTTGCGAATATTTAGTATTGAATAAAAATAAATGTGATGCAGCCGGAAATCGAAACAGGTCCTTAAATCCACATTTTCCCAGTCAACATCATCCCGTTTTCAAATCCTAGTAGGGTCAAATTATTTTCTTAAATTCTCACATCATTCCATTTAGTAAGATCTATATTTACTAAAGTATTGTATTCTATTTTAGTTTATACTCATGTGACCATTCGACCAATAATAGGCCACATGGAAACTATGTGCTACACTAATATGCAGGTTTTTTCTTCCTTAGAAGTCGTAGCAAGAAAGATTTATTAGCCCTTGATTATATGGGTCCTTAAAAATGATCGTAGGATTTATGCACGGAAACGTCATTTACAATTTATTCACAGACTGCAGGGAAGGGCTCTCCCCCCCCTTTTTTTTCTACGTTCCAATTAGTAATGTCTAAATACCTGAAGCAAATTTCTGTCAAGAGAAATTATGAATTCGGAGACTGAGACATTAAAAAAAAGTTTCGTTTTTTAAAAATGATTACAACGCCCGTAACCTTTGGTTATAAGCTAGGAAGGAAAAAATACGAGTAGGGTTGCAGAGAGAAAAATAAAGAGACAATATTAGAAAGAAGAATGAAATAAGGTTTGGAAGAACAGGTGAAGAACACATTATGGGTGACAGTGAGCCGTGACTTGGGCACCAAATCCTAGTTTATGAATCCTCCAGCAAAACTTTCTCAATATAACAAAGAATAGTCATAAAAAGTAGCATACCTTAACGTAAAAAGCAATTTTTTATACAAAACAACAATAAGATAAAATTGCTTTTTGCCTATAGTAAGAATCTAAATTAACATTGAGCATACATCTGCCTGTAACGACCTAGGCAGACACAAAGTATTCACCATGCGATCAATGCTGTTAAGATGTTTAGAAATACAAATTAAAATAGCGTTTTCAATTAGCCCTCGGCTTGACTAGAAGGTGATTCTAGTTGTCTATGGTGACTCCGTGCTTGGAATATTCTAGATTATTCAGAGTCACTGAGATGAGAACACACCTAACTAACTAAGGTAAGCTTTAAAGCAGCCCTTTCCCGTCTAGGGATAAGTTAACTCTAAGCTCTAAACCCCCACAGTTCAGCTCTACTCATTCCCTTCATTACCTATTCTACAAATGTCACTAACCTCTTCATATTTCCTGAACTGTTTTTCCTTTTTTGAAACGCTCAACTTTATCACGACAAAAATTGATTTTGTTGAAGAATGCATTAAATGGCAAGTTTTATATAAATCGTCGGTTAGTAATAGCACAGTACACGTCTAGTGCGGAAAATAGCATTTTGCATGCGAGTGTGGAGTTTGCACTAGCTAGGTGTAAATAAATGTATGCTTGTGCGCATGTAAAAGAGAAACAAATGAGCGCAGAATGTTGAAACTTACATGGGACTAACACTGAGCTAATTATGACCCACCATGCAAATTTCAATAAAATCGGACGTGTAGTTTTTAAGATATGTTGATTTGCAAGAATTGAGCGACAGACCGACGAACGGTCACGGAACCAAAAATGTCCTGATGTCTGAAATGGATTTCTGTCTGATGGAATTTTTGAAATCGGAGATAGAAAAAACGATTGTTCTTCAGAACGATCACAAAGCTTCCGTTACCAAATAGAAAATAATTTTGAAAAATTTCAAAGCGGGGTAAAACTAAATAAATTTGACAATATAGGAGGTTGTAAATGTATAAAATCATTAAAGTTTGCGAAATGGGAAGAAGCTGTGAGCCACACTAATTGGCAGACTATTCTGAAGATAACTGACAAGCTGTTACTTGAATAATTACTCATGCTAGACGTAAACGTCATGATTTGATATGCTGTGTGTTGTACCAATAATTCATTTGCAACCAAAAGGAAGAAATAGCTAATTTGGTTAAATCAAGATCAAACAAACATATTAAATGTACTTGCTTTCAAATTATTTTTTAACAAAGAAGAAACTTTGTGTCTATTCTTGTCTTTGTAATCATTCTATCTTCGGTCCCCTTAATAATAAACCTGTTACAGTTAAAATTGAAAGTCATTGAGAGACAGAGCAAAGGTCTTTTTACTTAAAAATTCTTCAATATGACTTTGAAGGTCGCTTTCCATGCTATAATATTCTGTGACATCATTTTCACCTCAAAGAATTCTTCTTACACGAGAGAAAAGCTTTCTTGTTCAAGGAAACAACTTTTAAGTAATGCGTTTAAGCCCAACATTTATAAATGTGTTAGCTTTTAAGCAAAACAGCGCAATATCCTGCAGTAAATGCTTATAAACTTTCTTTGTTTAAAAAAAAAAAAAAAAAACACCTAAATAAATTAAGTATTTTATAGTTAAACTATACATTCTGATTTAGACTAAACCATACGATGAGAACTAACTTGTTGAGGCTAATGAATAAGAACTAAAAAATTTATCAAATATACAGTAAAAATTTAAAAATAAATTCTTGTCCGAATTTTTTTATTTTTTTTTACCTGGATCAATAATATCAAACTCAGGCTTGACGGCATACTTTATAATTACATTGTGAGCCTAGAAGGTAAAATCGATATGACCAGGAATTCCGCAAAGAAATAAGGCACAATCTCAGCCCCACCAAGCTCGAACATTGAATCTGCATTAGGACCAGACACAAAGTGGGAGACGTCCGAAGACAGTACAATGACAGCTTTCACACACAGACACGACGCCGTCGTTCGCACAGCGACAAACGTCACATCGCTCTAAGTGGTAAGAAAATAAGAAATACTCTCCAGTAACAATTAAACAAGTGATGCGGCCCATAAAGAACTCGCGTAGAAAAATTTTCACTCTGTTCTTATACATAAACCATGTTTGTTTTCAATATGGATAGTTTTTTGGAAATAGTTTTTGTGGCAAAATTTACATATTATTATTCTGCCAGAAAAGAGCTATAAAATGACACACCATATAAGCAAAAACTTATTTTTAACACATTAATGTCGGCTATATATTTTTTTTCAAAATGCAGCTAAAATTTTAAATTTTTGTATCAATAGTTACACGTTCCTTTCCTACATTCGAGACCTTTTAATGTGTACCTAAGATTCCATCATGCAGATAAAAACCATATTGGCCACCATTTTAAAAAATATTAAATGTGGAATTACCAAAAACTAGGCAGTTGTCTCAAATAATAAGATGCACCTATGTGCCAAATTTTGTTCAAATCGGTTAATTTGTACGCCAGTTATCGTTAGACAGACAAACACACAAAGCACAATGTTGCAAGCCTAAGTCTCTGCAATTAAGAACTCACTACGCATGTTCAAAAATGCAATAAGGCCAACAACAGAGCTGAAAATAAAGAGTAAAGATCTTTATAGCAATGTAAAAAGAAATGTGGTGACATTTTTAACTTAATTTAAGCGAATTCATAAATAGAAATTATTCATTAAAGAGTACATGCAAGAAAAAGATAAGAAATAGAAAAACAAAATGATCTAATAACGTTCTTTCCCTCTCACATAAACAAACACACTTTCAAATGAAGAAGCACTTTGTCAGAGTAAAAACTCATTCTATAATTAACTTTTCTCCTTCCTTCACACTCCCATATCCTTCCTTTCATGTAATATAGTATCCACTTATACTACAAAGCTAACAAAGTATATGTGTAATATGTGTGTGCACGTGAAACTTAGTATGTGTATAGGAAGAGCCAAGTTATTAAACTTGACCTTGTCCCTAAAGTATTTCACTTGAGCACAAAGTACAGTGTAGAACCAGAGTTTAATGTTCCAACATTGCAAAGATTCAGCCCCGTGTTCTAGAAATTAACACATCCCTTGCTCTCTCCTACAGATGACTACCATACCCAGTAGAGTAATTAGTATAGTTTAATTATTTTAATAGCCTCTCTTAACATGTTTGCTTTTATCAAATAATTATAATTTGTGTTATATACATTTTCAAAATTATCAACAAACAAAAAAAGAAGATAATATGAAAAGACTAACTCCCATTATATTTAGTCATTACATTACATTAATCTATAATGTTTATTTAGAGTAAATATTATAAATTAAAAAAAAATAATACATTTTTCAAAAAATTGGCAACGCCTTGACGAAAGATTGATAGATAGAAGAAGAAGATGGATTTAAAAAAATGTACATGTTATTTAATAATCGATCTAGATATGTTATTCGA
The DNA here is from genome assembly GCA_001010745.2 of Gerris buenoi. Lineage (NCBI taxonomy): Eukaryota > Metazoa > Arthropoda > Insecta > Hemiptera > Gerridae > Gerris > Gerris buenoi. The sequence continues at coordinate 382,254 of KZ651478.1, read as the reverse complement.
TTCTAATATTATGTATATAATATTAAAATTATTATGTCTATTTACTATGATTAGAATTATTATAAAAATATATTCACACCGTTCAGCACCGTCTCCTCCCCCTTACCGGCCTAACCCCTCTTCTCGGGGAGTATCTCCCTCACTCTGTCTTACACACAGTTTTGTATATATCTCACTCCCACTGACTTGTTTAAAAAACTTTTTTAATAATATATTTTGTATATACTTTTTTTTTTTTTTTTTTTTTTTTTTTTTGAGAAGAATACGAAATAAAAGTATATGAAAACATATTGTTTTCAAAAATATGTTTTTTTGTGATCAACTTATTTTCATTATATATTTGATCATGATTTAATTTCGAGAGTCAGTAAATAAAAGCTTTATTTACCTTTAACTATTTTTCTCCACAACCTATAAATAAATAGCAGTACTGACATTATATATAAAAGATAAGTAGATAAAAAAAAAGTAATTAACAACAATACATTTTAACTAAAACTTATATTTTACGGTTATAACTTATGTTTAAGAACGGGTCTTTTATCTTTTAATAAAGACAAACCACAAGAAGTTTAGAACAAACCTTTCCGTAAGCCTGACAAAGGATTTTATGTCCAAACCTTAACATACGTAGCTTCTTTCTCTCATTGTTCTTTATTAAAGAAAATGGCACTATATCCAAGCCTACACATAAGTAAAGGTTAAGTTTAAGGATATTTTATTACTACACTGTCTAAAGATAATAAATTGAAAGCAACTGTCGCAGATTTCTCAGGGGAAAATGGCAGATTTGAGATAATAAATGAAGACGTTTAATAAATGAAGAGGTTTAATTCTATCCAATGGAATAATCCCCAAACCAACCTAAATATAAAATCAACCTACTCTTGCTTATTTAAGAACAATGAAGCAGTGCAGAACAGAATGAAAATGTTCCAAGTTTGCTAAGATCCAGCTCCGTGTTACAGTAATTATAGTAGAGTTTTTCCTACAGTATCTCTGAGTTGGAAAGGGGAGGAAACGAAAAGAAAAGAGGAAACTGCCTGTGATGTAAATATGTTATTTCTAGATTGTTGTTGACAAATGACATGACAATGTTCACTTTATAAATTATAAAAATAAAGTTATCTAAGTGTAATCTAATAATGTAGTTCGAACATAACATGGCGCAGTCGGTTATGTAAAAGTAAGTACATCAAAGTAAGAAACAAAAGTATTATATACATAAACTACATAATTTACTTTTTCTTATTAACCAAAAAAAAAAAAAAAAAAAAAAAAAAAAAAAAAAAAAAAAAAAAAAAAAAAAAAAAAAAAA
>KZ651478.1:352559-371976 GCA_001010745.2 Gerris buenoi | reverse complement strand
AACAGGCGAGCGCAGCGAGCCTACAACAACCATTTAATAAATATTGACTACAAATGCCGATTCAAATAGGCGAGCGCAGCGAGCCATATATAAATACTGCTGATTATACAATATAAATACTGTATATTAACAGGCGAGCGCAGCGAGCCTAAAATAACCATTTAATAATTATTGACTACAAATGCTGAATTAAATTGGTGAGCGTAGCGATCCTTCTTTAATAATTATTAACTATTGTCGGTTTTTCGATTTTAGATTAACAGGGCAGGAGTCTGAGGAAAAGCTTGTGGTTTCGGTTGCACTATTGTCGGTTTTTCGATTTTAGATTAACAGGGTAGGAGTCTGAGGAAAAGCTTGTGGTTTCGGTTGCACTATTGTCGGTTTTTCGATTTTAGATTAACAGGGTAGGAGTCTGAGGAAAAGCTTGTGGTTTCGGTTGCACTATTGTCGGTTTTTCGATTTTAGATTAACAGGGTAGGAGTCTGAGTAAAAGCTTGTGGTTTCGGTTGCACTATTGTCGGTTTTTCGATTTTAGATTAACAGGGTAGGAGTCTGAGGAAAAGCTTGTAGTTTCGGAGAGATAAGAGACGTTAAACTCTATTAACCGTCCTCCAGTAGATCCATATAATCGTGTCATCTATATTATTATTAACACGCTAAAAATATATTAGAGCAAGCTCCAGTATTGCTTTTATATTTCCTTTAATACTTTTATGCAAGAATAAATCCATTGCTTTTATTAATAAAAAAATATAATAATAAATAACATATTTGTTTGTTATCTCGATAGGAAATTTATAGAAGAAATTTATGGGTAGAGAATTATAATTATCATAAAGAAAAAAATATCGAATCATAAAAGTGCATATAAATTAACTCATAAGTAAAAATAAGTGTCTATAAAAGATATCTAAAATTAAAAGCGTGTAATTCCCACGGGTAGCATTTATTTTAATGGATTCGAGAATCAGCTTCCCCAGTAGAAATATAGGAAAATTTAAATAAACTCGTGCCCAAGTCTTATAAAAAACTGATAACTGGAATTTAATGCCTTTTCCAAGCACTATAAAAAAGAACGAGAGGCAGTATACTCCTACCTTATTATTATAATTTAATCATTTGTCGGTTCGTCTTAAAAAATTCTACCAATTAGAGAGGCAAATAGCTTTCACGCGTTCAATAGCACATAATCGAAGGATTTTATACTTTTACAACCCATTATTGCCAATTTTATTTAATTTTTACTCCTTTTGCTTCCGAGCTTACAGAAGGTAACAAAGATATGTGATCATTGTGAAGAATGAAATTTTTATATATCTCCGTTTACTTTTTTTTTAATCCATCCATTACTTTCGGTAAGCTTGGACGTAATAAATAGTTATACAATTGGCATAAACATTGAGAATTAAATATAATGCATACATATAATTACTAACATTCGCTAAAAAGAAACTGCTAAATTTTCAATCTATTCTTGAAATACGAGTAGTTTTAAGTTGAACTACTCAAAACTTAAAATGAAACTGAAGCTCAATCAGTTTTTAACAACGATATAATAGTTAAAGTAATATTCCTCAAGACCACAGATCCAAATAGTCTTTTTGTTGTGTAAATATGGAATTTTGAAGGGCTGTGCTAATGGATACAACTTAACAGATGCGTAGAACGACCAGATGAAGTTGTTGCTTCGATTTATTGTTGCTTGTTGCTTTTTCTACCCAAAAGTTCTTTTGGGTACAATTGCTTCTGAGCAAGGAGGTAACACATGCATTATAATAATTCTGAAGAACGATTTTTTTTTTTTTAAATATCTCGAAATAAAAATTTAAAAATTACTAACAGAAATCCGATTTAACATCAGGGAACATTTTTGGTCTCATGTATCGTGTGTGTATAGTCCAACATATTTGTGAACCACTATGTCTTAAAAACTAATCATCCGACGCAGGTGAAATTGAGAGGGTATGCCATATTTAGCCCACTGTTGGCCCTACATAAATTTAAACTTCTACACAATCATATTACATTGCATAGAAATAAATGTGAGACGACTGGGAGTCGCAATCGATCTCATTTCATGTGGCCATTTGTCCAATAGTGGAACACGAAAAAGCTATGTGCCAAATTTAAATCAATGTCAATGAAAACAATTTTTTTCTGATTATTAATTTTTTGATTATTAATTTTTTCTGATATAAGTTTTATGAGAGAAATTGTGTAATCTCTATCTAACGTCATTCCTTCTCTTTAGCAGTAAGAAAAAAAAAAAACAGAATGCATATAAATGATTAAACATAACCGATTGCATCTAAATATTCATAAGAAAAAAAAAAATCACAAATGATGTTGATAACAAAGAAAAATTGCTCTGTATTTTAAAAAAATGATTTCGGTACTAGACAGGGAAATTGAAGGGGAAGAGAGAAAAACAGGGTGCAGACACGTCGAGTAATTCCATGATGAATGGCTGCTAGATCCTGTCAGGACGTAAAAACAAGGAAGACGAAAGGAAAAAATATAAAAACCTTTCTTCACTAGAGAAGAAATAAGAAAACTAGGGCGACCTGAAAGAAAATCCTACTTATTTTACTTTAGACACAGGGAAAAGATAGGAAAAGGGGAAAAAACAAACACATTTTCACTTGAGAAGGAAATATAGAGCGTTTGAAAAGATGGAGGGGGGTAGGCAGGATTACAGAGGGATGGACCTAGAGGGGTGTCACTGACCTCAGCCCAGGGGGGGACACACATAAAGTTGTCTCTGATTTACAGATACGTCCCAAATACATTTGTTTTTAGTCTACATGTATAAAAACATATATCATATCCAAGGTAAATAACACGAACATCCTAAGCTTTTTTTAAAAAAGAAGATTTTTTCATTGCAAAATAAAACACTCCCAAAAATAAAATATTTAGTTCACTTTATCAAAAAAAAGGGGAAAAGTTAGAGAGAGAGAGAGAGAGAGAGAGAGTAAAATCTATAAGAAAATAGAAAATGATCCTAGCTGAAAAAATTGGCAAGGAAAGATATATAATTATTATTATAGTGTCATATATCATTAAGTTTAAGATACACTTTATCTCTCTGAAATAGTGCTTCCCAACAAATAAATCTCAGAACAATAAAACTATACGAGAAGTAACATTTATTTTCTTTTGACATTTCTCAAAAGGGTCAGTTACCTTTTAAGAAATAATAAACTTGATTGTCTTCGTTAATTAAATGTCTAGTCTTCAAGTATTTCAGATGAAAATGGAGAAGATTTTATTTAAAAAAAAAAAAATAATAATAATCGTAATGTCTTACTTAACAGATTTAGTAAAAATGTTCAATACATTTTTCTTTTAAATAAATGGTAATATAGCTTTATATATTACAATATTATAAAGTACATATGTTAATACAAAGAATAAAAGTTTTTAGATAAGGTTATAATTCAATTAATAAATTGTATATCAAATATAAATAGCTAATTAAATTGATTAAGAGCACATTTAAAACTATGAAGTTTATCAGCTCAAAGAAAATATCTTTGAAATTATTTCATTGAGACTAAAAACAATGGTTTACTAATATTATCTGTCATAATCAAGACCTGCATTAACTAGAACACTGTTTATCTCATTTGAGGTATATTAATTCCAAAGGGATAAATCGTCTATATTGTAATCAGTACCTAAAACTTTCCTATTAATAACTAAAACAACGGAGATAATAAAGCTTTTAGTTAGTCCTACATATTTATGATCATCATTAGAGGATGAAGTAATGTTACTGAAATGCTCATTCGTATTATAATTAAAAGAAAAACAGAGTTCTTCAGCTGCACAACCCGTAGGCAAAACCGAGGACCCTAATAATTTCCTTAAATAATTTCTTGCCTGTCTGTCTGTAGGTCGAATGCACAAGTATCTCCGAAAATAGTCAGTATAAAAAATTTTAAAGTTGATTGATATTTTATATGTAACAATGTAAAAAACACAGGAAACATATAAAGAAGCCGAAAGGAATTATCCATAATGCAAAGGGTTGACACTTTTTTAAACGAAAATGCAGTTTAAAATGTAAGGTTTCGATTTTGCACCAAATCATGTTTGCGTCTAGTCCTTCTAAAGTTGTTCCTTCGAGCCCAAAAACGGGGTTTAAGGACTTTTACAATTATCTCCCTTCCCAAATCTTAAAATTCTAATTTAATGGAAGAGGTTTCTGACTTTGGAGTATTTATATTGAGTTTGGGCTAAAATGCTGTCTTAAGATCCTCGACTGTATTTTTCTAAAACACATAAAGTTTTTGTGTGAAGACGTTGTTTGATTGTTGAACTACATCTCTTTCATAATAAAAATGAATTGAAAGAGGTTGTTATCGCACCTTTAAATGCACATCATACTGCACATACATACTAATAGAAAATAAATTTTTGTATAAATAAGCATATTGAACCTCTTGAATATACCTGATAGATAAAAAAAAGTTTAAAAAAACAAGAGGCCTCAAAGAAAAAAGGTAGTGACTGCCAGGTGTTAAGCTGCTGAAATGGAAATTAATCTATGGAATGTAGCATGACTTAGTCAAGAAGATGGCTCACCAATGATCACACATTATCGGTTCGGCGGTATATTGTGTAGAGGTATGATGATTAAAGTGGCTGGAACTCTCTACCATGGGGCTAGTAATTGAGGCAAAAATGACCGTGTGCTAGTTGCCGAGCCACACTAAACTTCCCACTTCCTCAGTGGGCAAGTAGCTGGCGCTGGCGTGTAGGAGCCATGTAGTGCTGTGACATTTTCCTGTTTGTTTTGTGAAAAGCTGTCAAGTGGCGTGTAAAGTCACCGGCAGAATCAACTTTTTCCAGAGATTTTTTAGTAGCAGCTAATGGAGCGAGAGCATCGAGTTCACTGGGCTAGTTTACAAGCTGCTTGTAAAAAAGCCAGCTTGTAGCTTGTAAACTCTCCCCGTGTACTTTAGGCTTTAAGACCTCACTACTACTACTAAATCAAGAATATAACTATTTGGATGGGTTTTACCATTTGTAACCTTGCCCTTGGTGTGGTAGGCTACGTAACATAAACTCTAAGCCACGCCTAATATTGCCTAATGTTTGTAATTTAGAGGAATATTTACGTTCTGCCCGGAAAGAAAAGGTTCTATTAGCTGTTATTATCCATTCTATTTTTAGATAATTGAGTTCACAGTTCTAATCATCGATTCAAATTTATTTTAAGAACAAAAACAAAAGCCAGATACTTTGCATAAATCAAAGGAGTTTTCTGTAATGGACATAGTTATTGGAAACCGTAATCATGAACAGATTAGTTGAATAACTCTTTAATAAATTGAATAACATTACAAACTCCTCTACACAGAATTAAGTCTGTCTTTTCATTATTTACTTACTTATTCTAAAGATGACCTATTTTCATACGTATGGAAAATAAGATTCGAGATAGAATATTTTTACGATAAAATATGACTTATATAAGAATAGTAGTAACTCTCTATTTTAAAAGCCAGAATCAATATTTGAAGTTGAAACAACTATAAAATCTTTTAGAGGGCTTATTTTTATAGGTCAATAAATGTTGAAGGATATCCACATTGGCCTAATTCCTGACAATATCTTATGATGTTGTAAAAACTTACTTTAATATAAGAGAAACAAATCGACAAACAATTGAATTAATGAGGGCATCAGTGATATGTGTAGATAATATTATAATAGTTAAAATGTTTTTGTTTTTATGTATTTGTGCAACCGTAAAATGTTTAATGCGTTCCTTTATAGATACAGATGTAAAGGATAAATTATAAAACTATGACCCGTTTTCGCTAAAGTAGAGGTTAAAATATTAAACATAAAATTATTATAATTATCATAATTATTTCAGAGTAACACGTTTTTTGTTTTTTCACGTTCTCAAAATCTTTATTCTTTCTTATTAAGCTATTTCGTAGGTTATTAATACGCAAACACTTTATTGTATTCTGAAATAGCATTTTATAATTTCCCCCCATCCTGCCCAATAAGGAAGTAAAATATTATAACGCAGTGAGTAGAGTATAGGGTCCCTGGTTCCATCTCCCCCAGGAGTCACAATGTTTTTTATCCGTAATAATAAAAAGGAAAATTTCATCGCCCTACCATAAGGTATTAGCATGCCTATGAGTAAGCTATTATTGGGTGGTTCTTTGGGTGACATTTTGGCGCTAAAAACGCAATTTTGGCGGTAAAAAGCACACCAATCATAATATTATTTATGTTTGTAATCTACTATTCATATGCATTCATTAAATACCCTTTCAAAAATTAAAAAAAAAATATTAAAATTTGAGCTTAGCATAATTTTGCATTGCGCATGCGCATAAGCATATTCAATGATCAACTTCTCTATTTTTTACTACGTGAGAGTCAAAATGTTACGCCAATATTTTCAAATTTCAACTCTCTAGCGTGAACGGCTCGGAGAATATATAAACCAAAGTACGACGGACGGACAGACATATCACCCTCGGCATAAGGGTTTCGAGGGTGATCGACGCTACGAAACCCTAAAAACTACAATACAATTTCACCTCTTTCAAGAAAAAAAACTAAACTTAGAACTTTTAATCTCTTGGGTGATGAATTAATATCTTTTCAAGGGAAAGAATGAAGTTAAAATTAATGTTGTTCATAAGTGCGCTTCTGTTAAGAAAATAAATTAAAGTCAACAGCATCTTATCTCAGTTAAAATTTCATTTCTTTTGCAAAATTCATTCATCAAATAGAATTACTCTCTTAAGAACAGAAAGCTTATATAATAATAATATGCCGTATTTGTTTCCTATTATAATTTATTAAGCAATACTATTGGAATATGAGCATTCATAATAATAAGCACAATTGCACCTTATTGATTACTCAATAACAATTTTTGGAAACTAAATAAAAAATAAATAAAATAACCCGGATAACCCCCGTCCTGTAATAACCCTGACAGTTGAACGCCAAAAAGAAAAAAATAGGGAAAAAATTAAAAGTTAGTTATATAGAAATTACGAATACATATTGGCGCTCTTTAAATCAATAGTCTAATTTCTAAGTTAAATATTTCTAGTTATATTTATTTATCGTAATTTTCATAAAAGACTGGTGTTATCTATTCCAAGGTAATCTAATCAGAATAATTGGTAAAAGCATTAGTTTTCGAACAATAACCACCCGAGACAAGATTCAACATTTACCTGACAATGAAATTGAGTGAACTCGAAAATCTCAGGTTAAAGCATTGATCCGGTTAGTAATCGTCAGGAATGTCTCTCTTCAAATTATGTCAACACATCGACCCTTGAATAGATGAATATCATAAAGCTTTCAGCACCAGAGGAAACCACACTAAACTATGAATTATTCTACACAGTCATACCAAAGCAAATCTAATTTCCTTTCAATAATTAATTTTTAACTAATTTCCTCAAATCTAATTTTAACTGAATCAAATTAATAATAATATGTATTTTAATAAATTAAAAGTGATTATAATATAATTAACTCTTTGTTCTTCATAAATTACCTTGATAAATATAAGTACTATACTTAGTAGTAGAATTAAATGTTGATATGTATGCAAGTTTTAAGGTATAATTTAGTTATAGTTATAGTAAAATAATAAAATTATTGTAAAGCATCAAGCAGTTGAGGGAAAGAATGTTATACCTGTCCTAAACCTACACTAGGTTCCGCTTTTGATCTTCACTTCCCTTACCTTTGGTTCCTCCCTTAATCCTTCTAAAGTCATAGTCTACCTTCACTTTGAACTATTAGTCTAAAATATGTATTTAGTAAAGAATTTAGTCTTTCTATGTTAACAAAACACTGAAGATGATATATTTTGTTAGTTATTAATAGTTTTGTTCCAACCCCCCTATTTGTACCGTCCTTAGTATCGTCCCGTGGGTCGTTCGGGAATTGTTAAGAACATGTTTTATACGCATGCGCTAACATTGTACTTTAATAAAATCATGTCAGGTTGCAGGTTGGAACGGGTTTAGGACTATAATTCGCACTGTATTAAAAACATTCAAGAAAACCTAACAGTTAGGGAACCTCCCTGTTGATATTTGTGACTACTGACATAACTGCGCATGTCATAAAAAAAGTACATGTTACTGTCAGAGGATCGTTGAGACCGTAAAGTGAACGGTTCGCAAACGATCCCTACCCAGGTTGGAATAGTTTCGTGGACAGTACAAACACTGTCACAAGTCGGCTTGGAACGGCTTTTATCCATTGCACATGCCCATGACGATCCCGCGGACGGTACAATGCTTGGTTAGAACAAATCTTATATAAACTTGAGAATATTATTGTTGTATTACTTTATATTAACCTTATCTAGTAATAATTATGAAGTGGTTTCACTAAATCTCAGTCAAAACCAATAATTTGATAAATACAATATATAAAATAACAAATATTCTATAAAAAGTGCACAAATACCACTTCATAGTTATCTATTCGAGAATGTTAATTTAACTATTTGTTGTGTAATTTTAATACTTATTTCTAAAAGTGTTAAATTCTCAATAGTCTAGAGTTTAGATCATATCATGCAAGGGTTGAGAAGCAAGACTATAAATGAAACGGCAAACGAAGTTAACGGCTTAAGTGACGTATTTTATTAAACAAAGAGTCAGCTATATTCTTATCGAGATGAGCCGGAGATTTAATTTGATACCCGGGAATCCCTCTGGGAGCAAGAGTGAGTGAGACGAGAAGGAAATTCAAAGTGACATGGATAAAGAGATAGTGAGTGAGTTATAGGATCGGCCTTGGCTTTGGCTCGGATATATTGAGAAAATAAATCGATATTGAGTTTTGGGCAGAGTCTAATGGAAGAACAAACAAGGGAGAGAGAAGATCGCAATGGAGCCTACCCTGGCCTGGGCCTCTGGGGAAAAACTAGACAAATGGTCTAGAGCTCCAAAAAACGGTTCAACAGAGACTAGACCAACAGAACAATAGTAATGAAGATTAAGCTACTCAAACTCAAACTGAGATTCCATGAGGTGATGCCTTCACTGAGGATGGTTAATACACCTGATTTTTAATAACATATATAACTTGGACCATGCGAGCATAAGAATCGGTGTTGAAGATGCTTCATAGATTATAAACTCAAGAGATATTGTTCAACGAAAAGCAATGAAAGATACCTATTTTTTAAGGTAAATCAAGTTTTTATGATTTCTTAGTAATAGCTTTTTTTATAATAATAATAATTTTTAAGATAGCATTTTCATAATATTTCTGGCATGTTTCAAAATATTTATTTTTCAGCAACAAATTTATTTCTCCGCTAGACGCTTTTCGATTTCAGTGATAGCCTCTTACTTCATAAATTCCAAAAAATACTCGAATAGATTGTGATCATCACTATAATATTTTAATATAATAATGATTTAACGATGATAGCTAGATAGTACAGATGTGTCAATACTTGACATAAACGAAATAGCATCTGCTACATAGAGAGATAACCTAAATCTTTATCCCCGTGCCATCAGAAAACAATAGTTTAACTCTAACTTAAACGATTGTTACCTGGATTGAGTTCAAGAAGGAATGGAAGTCTATCATCCTGATAAGTATTGTAGTCTATAACATCATTGTGCTGCCATTTCCCCGTCTGCGGTTTCTTCTTTCGCTTCCGAGGATGATAGTCTGCTGGTCTTCTTCTCACGTGGAACATTATACTTCCTTCAACAAAGAAAACAGAACTATTAGACACCATGGTAAATAGAAGTATTAGTTAAATAATAGCCGATTTTATTAAAAACTCAACTCCGCATAAGAATTAAAGCTTGTGAACATTGAATAAAGAAAAAAGAAGACATTTATGGCTTGATACAATGTAATATATTATTGAATAAAATAGTATACCAAAATAGTCTGCCAATTAGAATGGCACATAAGTAGTTTCCTTGACTCCTATTTCATATACTATAATGATATTTACAACCACCTATTATTGTACTTTCAACGAACCATCTAAATTTCTTAAAATCAAATGAAACTTTCAGCGATTTGGGTGTACATAAATGTATGTATGTGCACTTGTAGAAGAGAAACAGATGGGTGCAGAAGGTTAAAACTTATATGGGACCAATAATGGGGGGGGGGGGGGATAATTATGACTTACCATCTAAATGTAATTAAAATCGGAAAAGTAGTTTTTAAGATTTGTTATAGTTTGCGATATTGAACGACAGACAGAAACGGAATCAATAATTTTATTGATATTGCTATTAGTTGATATCGTTATTTAATTGATATTGCCATTTATTCCTAATTCAATTATAATCCATCAAAATAAGCAATGTTACAAAGTATATATAGGAATATAAATCATGTAGCATCAATATACTACACATCGATCGTAATTCTTCAGAAGATAGGTTACTGTTAAAACATACTAGAAAGATCGAAAGGATAGATGAAGGTAGAGTTATCAATAAAGCTACAAAGGAAGATATTTAGGGCAGCCTGAGTGAAAACCAGAAGCCCTAAGGCTACGACTTTCATGTATATTTACAAGATATCAGTAAATTATTTATCTGTATACAAAGAAAAACAACGAAGGTACAACAAAGAATTTCTATACACGTATATAATATTATATACATTTCTCAAAGCATTTTATACATTTCTTGAAGACCAACTTCGTATATAATCTAGCACAAAGCTAAATAAAAACATTTTTCAGGATATACTCAATACTCATACATTTTAACACGAATATATTCTAGCGATGGGGGACAAAAGAAATTTCCGTCACGCAAAAAAAGACACGAAGAAAGTAACGCTGGTACCAGGAAGTTAGATTCTAAAAGGAGGTTGAGCAGTTTTCATAGTTAGTTCTAAACTTTTCCAATAGGTGAGCTGAATTAGGTACTAGGAAGTTAGAATCTATCAGGAGGTCACTCAGTTTTTACTTTTAATACTGTTTCGCCACTAACGATAGACCAAGAAGTTATGGCAGCGTTAGTGTTGTTGTTATTGGGTCATGTATAGTCAGTTTATAATGAAATATACTACGGTCAATATACTATTTTGTTTTTTTAGATACTACATTTTGCCATCTGGAGTGTTCACAAAAACTTAATATCCATAATTGAATGTTTTTCCATGAAGTGGAGAAATGTTTTACCAATCTTCCTCCCCACCACCAAAATGTAGGTATACATAACACATTGAAAGAGGCATGGCTTCGCAGAATGAAAACTATATAAATTTATATTTCATTGAAAACAATAATTAAAAATGTTAAACCCTAACATCATAACTTGTTTTTAGAAATACTATTTTATTGATAACAGCTAACTGAAAGATAACAAAGAAAAAAATCAATCTTTTATAAATTTTCCATATTAGGGTATTAACTTTCTCTGTGAGTCCTAACTTGGAAAGTTTTGTTGGCTAGGTTATTATTTCCCTGATTAGATATTTATGTGGGTGTTATTTTGAGTCAAGGGTCTAGTTTAAGAGAGCTTTTTTAAGGAACTAAGACCACCTTTTGTTTGCATATTTGTAAGTGTAGCCGTGTTTGTAAGTGACAGTGTAAGTGCCCCTAGACGGTAACATGAGTGACATATTTACGTTCTTTTTAACAGTAAAGGCAAATATACTCGTAATGATCAATACATGCTCATACCCATAATACACAACGTAATCACAAAAGTGTCCTATTTCTGAGTCAAGTAACCCCATTTACTAAGACATTACACGCTTTAAAATAACCCTTAAAACCCCTTTAAGAGTGCTAAGGGTGCCTTAGAAATGAACACTTTAAAAATAACTATTTTCTTTATTTTATAACTATTTTCAGTAAATGTAAACAGAAAAAGGAGGCAATACCCCAAGAGGGATATAAAACTTCGACAGTAAATGTAAGCAGAAAAATGATGACAATAAGTTAAAAATAAATTGTCTATATCTGCAGTTTACTCATATTTCTTTACTTGAAGAATTAAGTCAAAGAAGGAAATAAAAGTAATCGACACAAAGATTGTGAAAAACGAGGGCATCGATGCACATGACCCCCAAAATATGCATATGGCTTATTTTTTTTACTTTTAATTAAATATTGAGGTATCTAAATTTGGATAATCATAACAAGAAGGGGGTCACACGTTGTAGATTAAATGTTAATTTCAACCTCTTCTAATCAATACGCCATAAAAAGTGCTTAGTAAAAATAAAAACATAATATATGCACATAACAAAACACAATTTATGAGTTCTCAATTGATTTCTTCTATAATTATACGTACAGAATAAAATATAGTTATTATTAATAAGTTAAGAATTGCTTAAACTATTATTTTTATTTTAAATAAATCTTAGATTATGTAATTACTCTAGTTAATAGATGAAAAAAACAACAGACTTAGCAAATAAAGTAAGTCGAACTCAATACTTTATATGCTTTTGACTAAAAGCCTGTAAATTTCCGTTCTTAAGTTCAATATCTAAACAGTAACCAAAGTTTCTTAGAAAATTAAATCATTTTCAGTCTAGCTTTTAGCCTTTGTAAATGTCTCCTACAAATTCTAGATGTGAATTTTAAATAATTTCTGTTCTCCTAATTCAGAAACATTCATCACCAAGAATTCCAAGAAGTATTTGATAAGAAAATTTGTAAATTACATTTACATCTTTAAAATTACATAATATAAAAATGAAGTCGTGTAGTGCTTTTTCTTAGAAATAATAAATAATTTATTTTGAATAAAAATTCGAATGTTAAGGTAATTAAAAGATAAAAAGATCTTTCTATATACTACGTTTTTAAATTTTCTCTTGACTAAATAAAATTGAGTTGAAACCCGTCAAAATGAAGATCGTAAATATTGGTCACGTCAAAACAAATAAAAAAACTTGCGGAGTTTTTCCGAACTAACTTTCCAAACAGCAGAATTTGCTTGACTTGACTTAGTTCCTGTTACTCCTATAAGAGCATAGGGCATCCAGGAGAATCCGCCGCCCATCTCGATCCATAGCGAGGTTCCTGAGTTCACCCCAGGATTTTCCAATTTGTCCAGCCTCCTTTTCCACTGTTCTTCGCCATGTCCCTTTCGGCCTACCTCTTCTCCTTGCACCCTGTGGGTTCCACTCCAAAGCCTTTTTTTCAATGGCTGCATCAGGTTTTCTTAAGGTGTGTCCCAACCATCTCCATTTCCGTTCATGGATCTGTCTATCCATAGGGGCCTGTCCAGTAAGTCTCCATAACTCTTCATTTGTGATTTTTTCTGGCCACCACACATCCATGATGCGCCGAAGACATCGGTTTACAAAAACCTGCAGTTGAGAGGTGATTTTAGCATCTACTCGCAACACTGTCTTAATATTGGTGTTGAAGAGACGGATTTTAGTTTTCTTGGAGATGTTTTTGTTACGCCAGATTGGATATAATTGTACAAAGGCTGCGTTCGCTTTCTTGATGCGACTCTTCACATCCTCATCTGCTTCTCCTCCAATAGTTACCATAATGCCCAGGTATTGAAATTCACTGACAATCTCTAGCTTTTGTGTTCCCAAGAACAGTGCTCGGTTATTTCCTGCAGTATTTAACCTCATCTCCTTGGTTTTGGCGACATTTATCTTCAAACCTGCAGCTTCTGCGTCTTCTTTCAAGGCATTTAGCTTGAATTGCATGTCTTTAAAGCTCTGGGCGAGAAGACAAATGTCATCAGCGAAATCTAGGTCTTCTAGACGAGTTTGAATTCCCCATTGGATACCTCTTCTCCTACCCCCCAGTCACTTTCCTGAATTTTGCTGAAAACGAATTAAATTCTGCTGAAATATGGCTAAAAGTATTAAAATAATGCATTGTCATCGTGTTCAGAGATATTCAAAAAGTATAAATGTCTAGCTACTCGGGAAGTTAATTAAAAATTGATTGCAAGATTTGTACTGGACAAAAAAACAAACAAACAAACAAAAAAGGAAGCAAGCTAATAAAAACGTAGTAAAAAATTGAATAAACTATAGTAAAATTTAAATCGATAGACACAGTTAAAAAAATCTTAGGCTCAAAAGAATTAGTATTGGTTTGTAAACAGTTTTACGTATAGATTGCAATAAAAATAAACTCAGGATTAATTTAATAAATAATTAAATATCATATTAATTCAGTACTAAATGGTTTCTAAACCACCAAAATAATAACGATTAAAATCTCGTTGCTAAAACTTTAGGAGTGAACATATAATAAATAAACAAGTTTAGTATGAAGTGAGTTATTTTATGTTAAATTCATTTTGTACCTTATATTATCTATATTGCAAATAATGTAAAAATAGTTTATACTAATACTAATGTTGTTTTTATTTCGAGTGATATTTATGGTATTGTAAATATCAGGACTGATTTGTTTGAAAAGTGGCTAAGTATATTTACTCTTGTATAAAAGCTTATAGACCGTTAACAAACTTCAATTCCAAGTAAAACCTATTGTTCTGCATTAACCAATCTACCGAGAGTTAATTCGAAATTCAAATTGCTCTTGTGGAAAAGCAAACAAAATTATAGGTTTCCTGATGACTAAACCTCAATAGTTTACTTAAATTTAAGTTTAAAATTATTTAGGCAGGGTAAATTAAAATGCATTTTGAGATCATGTTAAGAAAATAATTATAAAAAAAGTACTTAACCTAGGTGGATGAGAACCCACTATTTAGTGAAGCCTGGCTACGTGACACCAAATGGCTGAAAAGCCGAGATATTTTTACAAATTTCGCTTCCGTGCTTACAAAAGGTAGCAGAAGCTTATGTGCTCGTTAAATTTTCGTCCGAAGAACGAACATTTTTTACGTTTACGATTTCAAATATTGCAAGACAGAAACTCATTTCAGACATCAGAGAACATTTTTGGTTCCGTATCTGATTGTCGGTCTGTAACTCAACTTTTGCGCACATATTTTAAAAATTACCCGTCCGATTTTAGTTAAATTTGGATTTCAGGTCATATTTCAACCACTGTAGGGGTCATCTAAGTGTTAACCTTCTGCGCTAATTTGTTTCTCTTCTACATGAGCCCAAAAATGCTGTTAGTTACACCTTTATCTTTAAAAGTACTCATCTGATTAATATAATGTTTGGATAATTTATAGAAAAAAAGCCCACAGATTGCCCCAGATTAATTTTAACCGTTTGAGATCTTAAAATGTTGCTAAATTGACTTTAACTCTTGTAAAAAATTAGAAATTTTGAAAGATTAAACAGGGGGAAAAATAGGTTGTAAAAGCATAAAATCATTAATCTATACGAAATAGGACGCAAGGAAGGTATGTCCACAGTTGGCAGACTATTTTAACTCTAAAAAATATCAATTTTGTCCCAAAAAACCTAGGTAGAAAAAATTATAAACTTATTACTCCATAATAAACTTCAGCATTAACATTGTAAAACCAAAAAAAAAAAAAGTAGTATTTATTTGCCCTTGACAAAAGAATTTCCACGTCTTACAAAAGAGATCATTTATAAACCTGTATTTATTTGCTCAAATGGAAAACAGGAAGATTTGACGTCACTTATTCGGTATTTTATTTATGAATAATAAGAAAGGGGATAAAAATAAAAAATACTAATTGTGAGCAGAGAATTTTTCAAGTCGTAGTAGATGTTTTGAAATGCAGGAGGAAATTGTCTGACACGGGTCTATTCTATTCTTGTGTTTTTGGTAAATGTTTTCTAGGTTTGAGAGATATCAGCTAGAAGCAATGAATGCTGCTGTTTCTCTTCCCTATCTCCTGTTAGTTTATAGAGTTTTTATTGTGGTTTGAGTTCTCTTTATGTACTCAGACTTGCACATTGCACACCGCAAGCGGAACCTGTCACTTTGAACATGCCGTTCAAATTGAAAGGTCTTCCACTTCATTTTCCCAGCCAGAAAGTTCCTACTTGAATTACATCTGAGAAATTTAATATTTACATGCTATTATGACAAACTAACAAAGTAAAGTGGGGGTAGACAAGGGCTATAGAAGGAATAAGGAGCCAAAAGTAAGGGATATGAAGCGAATATACAATAAGGCATAAGGATATGTCATATTACTAAGAGTAGACTATACATTTTTTGATCTATATGCATGTCACTATGACAAGATAAATCATATCGTAATAGAGAGAATTTAAAGGCAAACAATATCGGAATTATTCACGTGAGTTGCATTCTTGTAGAAAACAATATACATAGTAAGAAACTTAGCTTGTATAAGATGCTAGTTATAGAAATACAATTGCATCTGATCTCAACTTAACTAAAGGTTTTCAAATTATCTTTAAAGAACAATAAAACAAAATAATTATTAACTTAACACTTGTTATAACTCTTTAATAAAGTTTATATAGTTATCAAAAATTATTTAAGAGTTAAGTAAAACCAGGCCGTTTAATAAGATTCAGAATAAACTAGATGAAGTTTAATTTCAAAGATTAAACATCGTGAGATCAAACAGTTCAGTCAAGTTTCGAATAAGTTAAAATCAATATTGAAAGTTACATACAAAGTAATGAACGCAAAGCATTTTAGTTTTAAGTATTAGAAAATAAATCAACTAAATACGCATTTAGTGCGGACTCCTTTACCTCTAGTATAATACTAGGCATCGCGTGGCTATTTCATTGTAGCAAGCGTAACACAATAAATATTGAATATTAAAAAAATAGTTTATCATAACGAATTGATATTTAAAGAGGATTATTGCAGTAAACAATTGCAGGGAACAGGAATATTCCTTAAGGCTCTACCGCCCTTTGAGGTTAGGAAAAACAGTAAAATTACAATTATACTGGTTCTAAGCAAGATATCAAAAATCTAATCACAGGCTTCATTCCTNTATCGAACCCTGAAAACTGCATCTTTCTATTTATCATGGTTCCAGAGATATTTCGCTGTTCCATATTAGCTGGGACACCCTGCATATATATATATATATATAGTGAAAGAAAAATCCAATAGAATTTGTTTTATACAAAATAAATTCTAATTTCAAGGGAATGAAAATTTAATTTCTTTGCTTTGAAGCGAGATAAAACCAAATTAGGTTCTTTTGTACTAATTTTTGTAATGGATTTTGAATCACTAGCACTAGATAATGAATTTGGAAGGGGAAAAAACGAAAGAACTAATTTCCCAAGTGTTAATTATTTTTTAATTACATTTTTTTAAAATGTATTTTTGTCTTAGTGTAAAAACATTTTTGATAGAATTATTAATGCTTAGAAGTTTTATTAAGCAAATATGTGAAATATGAAAGGATGAATAATTGAGTTTAACTATATTTTGTCTCATAGTAGTCCAGTCATTTGGTAGTTTTGACAGGAAAAAATTACTGAAGAATTTTCTTGACGGATCTACATATTTTGGAATGCTGAATCTGAAAATCTATAGTTTCTACTAGATTCGGATTTGACCTTCACCATAAAAATGGCGAAAAACCATGAAATTTCGTAAGCTGTTTTAGTTTTTCGACATTTTTCGTCTCTTAACTTTTATTTAATTAAATTTAAAAGAAAATATTTTAAGAATTAAATTATTGGTGGAGATAGTGTCAGTGTAGCTATTATTATAAGACTTAAATTAGTGGTATGTCAGTGTAGTTATAATAGATTACAGAGATTATAAGATCGGAAGATATAAGCTGTGAGCGAGTATGTAGGGCGTAGGGTAAGCCGTGAAGTAAGGGCTCATCCTGCTAATATAGAAGCTAAACCTGCTAGCACTAATGGCATTGCTGGTTAAATCTAACTATACTACGTATCTACCACAAATTTCACCTGACTTAATGGTCTAACAATTAAAACGGCGCTAAATAATCCATCCTTACTTCATTATTATCCGCCTTCCTCTAATCTGTCAATAATAACTGTTGGGGGTAGATATTAAGTTTAAACATATAATAGTAACAGTATCGTTTTTGTTATACATCCTAGTTCTATCCTATTCATATCATGATCATATCTGAATATAGTTTAGTTCTGAATAAATAAAATGAAAATAATTATTTGGATTATAATAATTATTTATGTATTTGGACCCCCAGTCCAAAAACATATTTAAATAAATAAATAAAGGTATTCTGCTTCACTCAAACATCGCATATAACACAATTAATTAATATATTTATATTTTTTATTAAATAATTTTTATACCTTTAAATCGTTTATAAATTCCTAGCTATTGGTAATACGATCACATTTCATAAAATGAAAAATTCCTGTAATAAAATAATTTTCTTTTATTCCCTGAATGTTAATAAAGGATTATTTTTTGTTCTTTGAAAGGATCTCCGGTTCAACTTAACAAACGAAATTCCCTTTCCATTTAGAAATTTATTTGCTCTTATATTACAAAGAAATAATAAATATACTGCGATTTCAAACGAAACAGTAAATCGTTTAAAAAAAAAATGTATGATAAAACCATTTTGCATACATCCATATTATTTTCTCTGTTCTGTCTCCTTTATATTTATTATACTATTTTATTGAGCCTTCAGGGGTGAAATTAGTACATTGTTTTAAATTTTAAAAAGGTGCTACTTCATCCCTTTATTGGGATATCTTCATCAGTGATTTGTTAGAATTCTTATGATTCACATCAGGCAGTTATTCCAGATTAGTTATTATGGTATACGATTTACTTTTTAGTAAAAATTCATTTCAACCATTATAATTATAAAAGAAACACAATAATGACTTTATAAGGATGTAATATTTTAACTGTTATTCATTAATTAAATATAACTTATTATGATTTTAATATTAAAAGTTAATTTGACTTTTTCAAGCTTATTACTAGTATTTTTCACTAAGATTTGATTTTTATAAGTTAGCAAATAATTCATATTTAGCCAAACTAGGGTTACGAGACTTATCATTATTTTTAAGTAAGCCATGTGGTAGACAAAGTAGAGAAAAAAATTGGACCCTAAGGCCCTACCCAATTTAAAATCCACATGTAAATTCCGATTCTGCTATGTAACAGACTCTAAGAAAAGTAACATAAACATAGGATTTTTTTCACTAGACTGCTCTCTTTTCACTCTAGACCCTTTAAAAGCCCTTTATTACAGTCTGGATTCCCTTTAAGTCTCAAGAGCATTGTAGCCGAGGTATTCACTGAATCCCTTCAACCCTGATGCCATATATTCAAAGGGCAAAACTCAGGATTCCTCCCGCCTTAGAAAGCAGAAATAGCTAAATTACGTTTGCCCTCCAAATCCGAGCTATATATTTCTCTTGCTTTTTTATTTTTTTTTTTGTTTACCCTGTGTTCTTACTGTATTAGTTTATACGTTATATCCAAAACCAATATACCTACCTTCAGTCATTTCCTTTAGAAAGAATTTTTTTTTTTTTTTTTTTTTTT
>KZ651478.1:340416-352540 GCA_001010745.2 Gerris buenoi | reverse complement strand
AAAAAAAAAAAAAAAAAAAAATTAAAAAAAATGTAAAACTATCATAAAAACTCTACTTCATACGGAAATTGACTTTAATATGTGAAATTTAGTATTGATGTAAAAATATATTCAGCAGGTCATATAAAGCATTAATAGCCTACTTAAAGAAGAGGTATGAAAAAAATAGTGTATGCTATTCATTAGGGCGACCATTTTTATCCTATGAGAACTGTGACATAATTTATTTGATGAATTTAGCATTTTTTATAGAAGAGGAGTATAGCAACAATCTTTTTACACTTACGTTAAATTGTTTCATTAAATTTTTATCATTGTTAATATGTTTAATAATTTTAAACTATCAACTCTTGTATTTAATTGTATCTAATCCAAATTAGTAATTAAAGAATTAAACTAAGTCTGAAGAAATCTCGGAGATATGACATAATAAAACAATATCGAATTACAAGATTTATACGCCTATAAATATTAGAGGCTAATAATAACGAATGTCTTTTAAATTATCAAAATGAAATTAAGCCACAACTTGTTTTCCAGAGTAGATATAAAATACGACTTCTACGCGGTGGGTATTAACATTATTTGAGAAGAAAAATTGCTGCCCAGCATGAGATGTAATGTATATAATAATTATAATTCCATAATTACAATATTAATAATTGTGTTCTTCCTTATTAACAATCTACTATTTTGAATTCAGCTTATTCGCGAAACAGTAAACTTCAATAAATGGATGGTCGACTTATTAAGCCTGTGTTAAAGTTACGTTATTTTTAAATAATAATCGCTCGAAATTTTAATATACAGCAAATACAAACATTGCTCCATATACTAGAACAAAATTAAGACTTCAACAGATTACAAAAACAATCTAATCGTAATTTTAATTTACGCCAGTTGTAAAAGTAAAACTAAATAAATGTTTAAAAAAAAAAATTAAACAAAAAAAAACTATTTCAGCAAGAAAACCAGTTTATGAAACTTCAAATCTCAATTGCAATTATAAAATTTAAGAAAAAAAAATCTCTGGATAAAAGGTCAAACGGTATAGAAATACATCCAAAATATTTTATAGATGATGGCTAAGAAGAGTGCAGGCAGTTTACCCTGAGTAAACCCACTATAAAGGAATTAGATTAGAGTAAGATAGCCGAGGCTAACACAGAGGAAAATTGAGCCAAGTCGATAAACGTCAATTAGCTGATAAAACTGCCCTTAACCGCCTTACTTGGGCTACTTCGAGGTCTTAAAAACCCTCACAAACAACTAACAATCTCTCTTTATTAAAAACCTCTTACAACAAAAATACAACTAAAAACAACAAGTTACTTTAACAAGTAGAATACAAGTACTAAAACTGTAAGAATATTTGTCTATTAGGTATTTATACACGGCTTAATTTTATACCTACCTATTAAAATTTTCTGAATATATAAATATAATGATAATAGTTTACGACGATATCCATAATTTAAATTTAAAAAAAAGAAAATAAAGTGAATTTATTTAGAAATAAATTATAATATAAAAATTACCTATCTCAAAATATATTTTTTTAAAAGTTTATTACCACGAGCAAGAGATAGTAGGATAAATAATGATTCCTTTCAGCTCATTTTGATTGATAGTGATCAAATTCTCATCATAATAAATTGTCTAGCATAGTCAAAAAAATAATGTGTCCCCCAGAGATATATTCGAATATATTGGAATAAAAAGGGGGCAAAGATGATTTTAATATTTAGAAAGGTTCTTGAAGAAATATTTTATAGAGGCCACGTGCAGAAGGTTAGTAGAACTATTTTTCCAAAAGAATTGTGGGATAATAATATTTTGACATGAGATGCTTAGGACTTTAAATGACCATAATTTTCTCTAAAGAAGGAGAAAAGAATGAAATATAAATTATCGAGAGATTCTGAGATAAAAAATACGTATACTTCTAACATACGAATCAATGCAAGATTGCACGACAATTGCATGAGTACAAATGATCTATGAAATACCAGTCCGACAATCTTGCACAAAACATTCTCATCACATAGCCATACTAAATATAAGACCCATATCTTTTTATTATTAAATGAGTTTTGTCTAAATACAGATCTTTGAGTAAGAAAGAGACCTCATTAAATGTAGGGGAGAGCCGAATGCTTGAAAGTGAGCGCTATTATAGTGTGTATCATAGAAAAGGAAGAAAAAAGTCTCCATCTACGACTAGATAGCTTTTTAAACATTTCACGATTTCTTTACTTCACGGTACCTATTTTATACCGTTTCAGACATTAAGGGACACAATTGGTCCCGTTCATGTTTGTGGATAAATTTTTGCAAACCTATTTATCTTAGAAACTACTTGAAGATTTTAATGAAATTTGGATGATAGGTCATAATTAGCCCATTGTTTGATTTCATACAAGTTTCAACCTTCTGCGCTTGTTAGTCTCTCTTCCACATGCGCACAAACAAATATTTATTTAGACCTATGTCTCCAAAAGTACTCATTTGACTTTTATTAAAATTGGTTTGTCGATAGTAGCCCCAGATTAATTTTAACCGTCTGCACACATTAAACATAGCTAAATTGATACTTTTATCCATGTAAATAATTTTGACAGATTTAAAAAAACGGGGGGGGGGGGGGAAAAAAATAAATTTGACTATAATTGACTGTTAAAACATAAAATCATTACAGTATACAAAATAGAACGCCAAAAAGCTAAGTGTCACACAAATTGATATTGATAGACTTTTTTTTTATTTAGTTTGATGAGTAAGTAGATTTTGTATGAAATAAAATGATTTAGAGTTAGTTTGAATCTAGGCTAGGAATACTACAAAGGGAACGAGGTTCTCTTTAATTAACAGATGATCAATACTACAATGCTTGGAGTAATGAATTGAAGATAAGTACGCAGTGAGGAATTGAAATGTCCATTCCAGCCGCAGCCGACTCATTGAATACAAAACAAGATTTATTTAACTAAGATATCACTTTAAACCCAATTCAGAGTTAACTAACCTTACCTCTACTACGGAAATACAAGTAAAACAAACAACTTGTACCAACACTTTGATCAATAATGAAAACTGATTGTATGTAAAATTGTTACGACTAACTTGAGCACAACTTTATCATACAGCAAAAGTTAGACTAATTAAATCCGATAATATATAATTTAATCAATTTATTTACTTCCGTGCTCACTGAAGGTATCGGAAGCTATGAAATATTTCTGAAAATAGAGAAAAAAGTTTATATCTCCTATTTTAAAGATTCCAAGACAGTAATCCGTCTTAGTCATCAGAGAGACTTTTTTGCATGCTAGACACTTTTTTGCACGCAATCTCCTAGACTAAATGTATAAGGATTCGTTTAAAACAATGGTGGTAAGTTTTAAGAATCATAAAAAAATGAGGGTCATAAATTCATAAAATTTTAACCAATTGCAGTTACAGTCTGGTAGTTCTTTGTCCGAGCAGTAAAACTTGACTGTAAATAAAGTTTTAAAAACATTAATCCTCTCATATTTAACTTTTGGTTCAACAAAACAACATCCGTATTAAGTTGGAGTAATAAAAGGTTTAGTCAGATAAAAAGCTTTACTACAAAAGACCATAGACTTCACGAGATAAAACTATTATGGTTTTCATTATTGAAAAAGTAATGTAAATGTACTAATGAAGTATGTTTTAAAACTTTGAACTACATTTTCTCGCAACCAATTATATGCAATAGTTAAACTTTAACCTTTTAATTTAAAAAAAAAAAACAAGCCAATTAAACTCAATTAGAATTTTATTGTCAAATCAATACCTTAAATTTTACTGAGTGAGAATCATTGTGTTTTGAAATTACGATAAAAGAATGTTCAATACAGGCCAGTTTCGACCAATTTAAATTACACCTATTAATTATAAAAATCGTTTCAAATTACTTTAGGTTTGTCCCATAAAATCAACTTATCTTTATAACTGTTACATTGTTTTATTTGACAAGAAAAAAATGTACACGTTTTTAATTTTACGTGTTTGTCAGGGACAAACCTTCTAATTTAGATTTGAACCCCTTACAGAGAACCTAGAAAGCTTAAACTTTCATAAATTGTTTATTTCCGATGATAATACAATTATCAGATCAGTCATTAGTTTTACAAAATCGTTTGTAAAAGCCAATTAACCACTAACTTACACATACATTTTGGCAGTCAAATTCAAATAAAATTGTAAACAAACACGACAGGTAAGTGAGGTAATTTCCATTTAAATAATTAAATTTAAAACGAGAAATATTTTGTAGGGTAGAGAAAGCTCGGTTAGAACCCTGTTCCCCGTCCTATCACCTTGGGGCTAGGACTACCTCTAGACTCTAGATCTAGACGTAACTCATCCGCGTGTCTACACTGTAGATTGCACTGTGGGGAGAGCAACCTCTAGCACCCTGCTTAAATAAGGTTTTGTGTAACGGTTATATGACAAATTTATACTATAACCTATTCATTTTCGATTTTTCTACTGAAAATCAATTTCAAAGTAAATTCAAATTAAGAAGAATAATATATAATTACTATTTTTATAAGGTTTTTAATTAAGCTTAACAAAAGACTATACAATAACAGCATTAAGGTAGATTTCAAATTACTGTAATAAGTAATGAATATTTTTGAACTAAATGTCTATCGCTATTTAATTATATTATTATTTTACTAATAATTTCTCCATAACTTTATGTATATTTAAATTGAATAATAATTGAGAAAAAAGAAAACAGTTCATAACTTTATATCAGTTTAAAAGCGGGTAAATCTACAATGGTGACGTCAGAGTTATCTTAAGCAACGCCCACTTGTCAGAATTAAAGTGTTCTATAACTAATAAATTCTTGAGGAAGATTACAAATTTAATTACCAAGAATAAACAGGCAATTAAAAATTACCGCCAATTAGTGTGGTACATAGATTTCCTCCATTATATTGATGTTCTGATTAACAACTAATTATTATCAAATATATTTAATTGTTTATCCCTTTTTGCATCTGAGCTTACCAAAGCTAACGGACGTTAATGTGATCGATCTGAGTTGGTAATTTTTGTATTTCCCACCCCCCGATTTCAAAAAATTCAAGACAGAAGTCCGTTTCAGACATCAGGGAACATTCTTGGTACCGTGTCTTTTCGGACCAATACATCTTAAACTTATATTTGGTTAAACAAAGATCACGAATACCCCTAATACAAACAATAGCAATATGTTATCAATATTCAAAGTATAAAAATATATATAGGAAATAAAATGAAATTCCGATATATTATTAAAGGAAAGAGGCGAGATTGAAAAACATTTTTGGAATTGGAGATTAGAGTTCCAATTTCCTTTCAGACGATGCCAGGCCGCGAATACCAGTATAATTAGCGTTAGCGACTCCATGTTAATGCTTCTTAATTTAACAACTAACTACTCAAAGATAATTTTAACTCTGAGAATTTAAATATGAATAGGAATACAAATATCACTTTAATAATAAGTTCTTTAAAGTTAAAAGATATTGGATACGTCGTGGAGGAAAAAGAAAATCAGAAGTTTACAGGAGGGAAAGTTAGTCATTGCACCTAGTCAGGTTGAACAAGAAGTAATTGAACTCTTACGATTTCCTCCAGTGTTACCCTAGATGACGCACAAGTAAATGAGGTTTGTGTTAAATATAGAATTTCATCTATTAACTTTTGTTAAATATCTAAATCTATAGTGTTATCTTCTCAATATAACCTGATCAACGGTAGTCATGGTGATTCATCAGTAAAACAAACAAACAGGTTAAACGTGAAATCAGAATTTCTAAATGTAGATAAACAACTAATGCATATGTATATTCATCAGTTGTTAACACTGTTCATAAGACTCAAATAAGACTCAATTTTCCAGCTGATTCTCCCATCAAACATGTGAAATTACATTTTTTAATTATTAAAAATAATTAAAGTCAAAAATCATTGTTCATTAAAAAAAAAGTCTTGATTACCATTAGAAAATATGCATGTTGTTCAATTTCATTTTCATAATTTTGTAGAAGAAAGATTTCCAGAACACATGAATGTTGTTCCATTAGCTCCGAGGAGAAATTGCTGGTTTCTACATGGTTGTCTTGCGCACTATGGACGACCAGTTAGACAGTGGCTGAACGAACATTTTCTAGGAAGATTGATTTGAAGACAAGGCCCAGTGGCCTGCGAGGTGTCTTGACCTTACAACTTTAGATTTCTTTTACTGGGGAACAATTAAAGAACTGGTTTAGAGTGTCCAGCCACAAACCAGAGAACAGCTTATAGAACATATTGGAATATCAAACAGAATGAATACTAACGCACAAGTAACAGCAGCTGTGCCTTCAATGCATTGCTGTTAAAGGTAACCGATATGAAGCTTTCCCTCACTATAGAATTCATAAAAAGAACAAAAACCTTTTATTTGCAAATTTAACTCATGTTTTCCCCCTTGGATATTCTTTAGCTTTTTTCCTGAAAAAATCTTTTTACTTACTTAAAACTATAGTCAATTAAGACAAATAAAGGTTCTTAAGAAAAAAATTGACTATTTTATGTTATAATCAATGTCATAAATTACAAAATCATACATGTTTTCTAATGGTAATCAAGACCTTTTTTTTTTTTTTTTTTAATATGAACAATGATTTTTGACTTCAATTATTTTTTAATAATTAAAAAATATAATTTCACATGTTCTAAAAGTGTTTTCAATTCGGATTTATTAGTTTAATAAATATTTGTGTGTTACCTCATTTATTTCTTTTAATTAACCTGCAAAATCTTTAATTTTTTTATGTATTTTTCACCACCTAAAAACATGGCTGGCAACATTCAATTAGTGATAACTCGAAAACTATTCCGATGACCTTAAACTTTTAATATACCATTCAAAAGCTTATAAAATGAAGAAGTTTTTTCTGTATTCGCCGCATGTCTAGCTTTCCTCAACTAAGAGTAGTAGGCTACAGAAATTTGGATTCAAAATAGAAATAATAGCAATGTGACAATATAAAAGGACTAAAAAGGTGGTTCAAAGCTGTTATTTTAAAAACCAATGAGTGATTCTGAAAGGGTTTTTCATGCTCTTTAAAATTTTTATTATCAAAATTTTTCTATCTCATTAATTTTTTGAGATATATTCAAAATTTTCGTTTTTTTTTTGAAAAAGTCGAAGAAAATCGATATCTCGAAAACAAATGAGAATCGACCATATGCTTACTCGACATTTTTTGTTGCATTTGACCCATAGAACACGCTCATTCTTTTTTGACCATTTAATCTGGGTCACCCTGTATATAAAAAACTATTTGGTTTTATAAAATAATAATAAAATTAAAATCTTTTGTTTTTTCTCCCTTCTTTAGATAAAATCGTGTACGTACTTCTTGGGAGTAAAAATCAATTGTACCAGAGATCAATATTTTTTTCTCAGTATTTGACTCAACTAACTCGATTAGCGGTTCCCTCTGCGTCATCTCATGAACCAACTTAGTCAGGGTAATGTCGCTAAGGGTACAATGACTTACTTTACTTCCTTGATGTGTAAATAACTATTACACAAAGAAAACTAGAGAAGGTAAACAAATGTTAAATTGTTGTTAAAATTTAATCAAAATAAATGAAGACGAGTAAGTTCGCCGTAAGATTAAACATGCTAAGCTCTGGGGATAGAGCCGACCTACTGAGTTATACTTCCTGGATAAACTTTAGCTACAAGCTATTTAAACATTACTTGCACTATCCAAGTTATCTAATATAAGCTAACTAATGTATAAAGCGCACTTATAAATTTAAAATATACATTGTGCAATCATCATTTATATGAGTAGAGTCCAGACGACTATCTGCGAGCAACTTCCGGCAAATCGTCCAAATGTCATTAACAAATAGTACTTTTCTAGAAAAATCCATAAATTTACTGTCGCATGTTGAAAAAGCAAAAATGCGAGCAGATGGTTGAAACCCGTATACGACCAACAATGGGCTAAATATAACCTACCATCCAAAATCATTAAAATCGGACGAGTAGTTTTTATATGTTGGTGTGTATATATACATATGGATTAGTTTATCTATATTTAGAAATTAAGATCTAACTTTTAACTTGTTTTACTGATAAATCACCATGATAGTTGTTGAGGTTACATGACATTGTGAGAATGACATTTTAGATTTAGACATTAAACAAAATGTTAATAAATGAAATTGTGCATTAAGCACCACCTTACTTCCTTTTGTTTTATCTAAGGCAACACTGGAGAGAATCATGACAGTTCATGATTCTCTTATTTTCCATTACGCCCTGTTCAACTTAACAGGGTGCAATGAGTGACTTTCCTCCCTATAAACTAGAGAGGAAAGTTTACTTATTCTCTCTTCTGGAAATATTTTATTTGTGTGTGGGATGGATCAAAATGAGTTTGTGAACACAGTTAAGCAAATAATCTGTGTAAATGATTGTGGTTTATTCGACAATAATATCGAAATATTTGTAAAAATTTTCCTTTTTATAGGAAAATGGTGAGTAATGGTGAGAAAGCAGCAAACTTTCTAACTAGAATTTGATGCGTGTCTATTTTTACCAGTATTTTTTAGTAGACACGCGATCTACCTACTTATTCGCATCGCATCCATGTAACTATTGATCGGAAGATACAACTCAACACTGCACAATTTACACAGAGATACAATCTGTTCTAAAAACACTATTGTCAAAGGAAAGGTTAATGTGTTTATAGACAAACCATTAAAAGTTGATTAAATTATCAGTGAATTAATGATTCATTTGTAAACTGACGTCCGTAAAATGGAATATAAAGGTCATATTTTTATTTAGCAAAAGGCCGAAAAGGCCGAAGTTTTATTTAGCAATCTATGCTATGCTATTATAGTTATTATTTCGGGTAAAATTTTAAAATTTAATTATTAATTAATCTAAGGATATAAAAATTATTCTAAAAATTGAAACGTTAGCATTTTTAACTCACAAATATGGTAAATAATAAAGACTCACATTGTTCATAAAAATACACAACTTCCTGCTTCTAAAAATTTTCTTTTATCCTAAAAAACCATACACCACCCTCTTGTTCTTAAAGAAGTTTCCTGATTTCCTTCTTCAGAAAAAAAACATACACCACCCTCTTATCTCTAAAGAAGTTTCCCGATTTCTTTCATCAGAAAAAAACCATACACCACACTCATCTTGTCCTTAAAGAAGTTTCCCAATTTCCTTCTTGAGAAAAATTACCCGATTTCATTCATCGGAAAAAAAAAAAAACATACACCACCCTCAACTTGTCGTTAAAGAAGTTTCCCGATTTCCATCTTCAGAAAAAAACCATGAACCACCTTCTTGTGCCTAAAAAAGTTTCCTGATTTCTTTCATCACAAAAAACTATACTTTACCACCTGCCTCTAAAGTTAAATATTATTTACTCGCTCCTTTTTTAGGGAGAAGTTAAATTAAAATAGTTTTAAAGAACATTAGACTAAATTTTAAATTAAAATTAAAGGTCAACTTTTTATTTAAGTTAGTTAAAACATAGTTTGGAAATGAAATGTCTGTAAAAGTTTCATAAATAAATAAAATTCAGGGTTATTTAAATTCTGTATATAAAGCAAGAGTGTAAATGCGAAATATTTTAAACAATTTCAAAGTTGAGAAATATTTTATAATTTAAGTTAAACATTGTTATACTTTGCTAAGTCCAAAATTACAATTGTTTTACAGGACCCAGGACTAGGTCCCAGATTGCCTGAGTTCCAAACTGCTCTATTGTGGATGAAAACTGGAAACCAAGTGCAATAAACGAAATATCCTCTAAAAACCGCTGAACTCCCTTATCACAATAAAAACTACAAACTTTAGCCATCTGCTTCAAAATTGAGGTAACTAAAGTAATTTCCTTAAACTTTATTTTAAGGAAGTATGTATTTAATAAAAATAAAGATGGGTTTTATCCCATTTGATGAACTATAAGAACTTTGATAAGGCACGGTTATAAAATGATTGCATCTTACAGGTATACCTTCGGGGTTATTAAAGGAGTAAATATATCGGAGACTACTTGCTTCTTTTATATAATTGAGATGAGCGAAGCGAAGCTCTTATACTACACTTTCCATTTTTTCTGATGCATACTCCTCCTGAACGGCTGAACCAATCTGCACAAAATTTGGCACGGTCATATTGACTAACCACAGGAAGGTATAAATCTTAAATGGTCCAAATTGGTACTCAGAGGTACGGGGTACAAAGTACAAAAGTTTTCTCCTGAACGGCTGAGCCGATCAGAACAAAATTCGGCACGGCCATAGTGACCAACCAGGAAGGTAACCAAATTGGTACACGGGGCTACGGGGTACAAAAGTTAAAATAGTATATGCCCTTCAATATCCATGTCATTGGAAAGCTCTTTAAGAGTACAGTTATTGTTGTATGTCAACTTTTGTTATATTTTTATTTAAGGGGTCATTCTATTGGTAAAATAGGAAAAAAAAAAAAAAAAAATTAAAATGCACGCTCAGTTCAACATTGCAAGCCTTGCACACCTAGTTATTTTTAACACTCATGGGACATTAAACCTTATAAATATTTAACCCATATTGATTAGATGTAAACAAGCAAATAATTCATAGATTAATTATAAACTTCCTTCGGCAGGCTTAAAGAAGTATAAATCAATAAGAGACATTTGCAAAACTCAAAACAATAAATTAAATTAATTTTTATTTGACAAAAAACATATTTAGTAGCAATATTATTCTGTTTTAAACCTAAAATTCGTCCCTCTCAATAAGGTAACATCGTACGTAACGCACTAAAAATTACATTCTTACACATTTACATTGTGAATTATTTCACAATGTTTTACTTCAGTCAGTTTTATTAATGCATTATTGATTTAATTTTAAAATAAAGAAACGTCAATAACAAGCAAAACAGATTTCACAAAATAATTCTGTAATATTTAGTCGGATCAACTCTTTTAAATTCGATTTTTTTCTCGAGGCACTTCTTTTCAAAAACAAGTAGGACCTCATACATAAAATTACGTAATCTCCATATCCATAATATAGCATGACGAACGCCGCAGATCTTTAGAGAAACTGAGTCAAGTTTACACAGTTTCAGTTTAGATAACTGAACAGATTCATCGTAGACGGATAACGTCAGAGTTTCAAGGTGTATAGGGCCCTCAAAGGACTTAAGGCCCTAAAAGCACTGCTAACAAAGTCCACTTACTAACTAAACTTAACAAAGTTTAAACATTAATTTAAGCTTTAAACTTACAGAGGAAACTTAAATTTCCACAGAAAAGTCCAATTTCTTAAATGAAGCACCGTTAATTTACAAACGAGGAATGATCCTTGTAAAAAATTGTACAAATAACGAGAAAGAATCGGAGTCAAGTGTGGAACTAAAACAATTGGTTATTACAGGGCTTTGATGCGAGTGGGTAGCAATTGAAATCCAGCAAAACTTTTTTAATACGTATGAATTAATCCCAGGCACTCAAATAAATACCAACTAGTTAGAAATATCCAAGGATTGAACTTACAATAAAAAGGAGCATTGAGCGGCCCAATGGCATTGTCAATATACAAAAGTATTGTCAATACTATTGATTATTGACCGTTGCGGAGTTGGTATTGATATAAAAAAACAGTATTGCTGAAAATTTGTTATTGAATAGCATATTGACAATAGTATTTTCAATAATATTATTGACATTAATATTGCGGGGGGCTTTAGACCTAGAAAAAAAAAATATCTTAAAAAGGGGAATTTAAAATAGTATGTTTAAAACGTACATGTTAATCTCAAACTACCCTTCAATCGTACTTAAATTTAAATAATACAATCCTTAGAGATTTATTAAAATTAATAAAATTAGTTTAATTTAATGGGTTTAAAAAAAAATGAATAAAATAAAATTTCTAAATACATTTATGTTTTTATTTCCAAAATTAAAAAATATGAAATTAATTATAATTGTCATGGGATTAAACATAAAAAACTGAAAAGAGATTAATATAAAAGAGGTAAACAGCAATAATCAATCCCCCCCCC
>KZ651478.1:318594-331288 GCA_001010745.2 Gerris buenoi | reverse complement strand
CGATATGCATCATGGTATTATGTATGTTTTGAAAGATTTTATATTATGTTTTGTCAACAAATAATACTAATTTATAGGGCTCGGATTTTTATGTTGTTGTGGATTTTTATTTTTTTTTTGTGTGTGTTTTGGACATCAGATGCAAAACTAAATATATATTTACATAAATGGTGATTTTATTTGGTTTTTCGTAGAAGAAGATACTTAGAAGGAGGATGGATGATCAAGGGGAAAAAGCTGTAAATTTAGGGTTGAGATATCAATTTAGATGTTTGGTATTCGTACATCAATAGTTAAATTCGATTCAAAGATGTCTTAATCCTAAATTTACAGCTTCTTCACCTTGTATCAATATTATATTTTTCTAAAAATATAATATTATTTTATATTTATAAAAACTATTTATCTATCTAAATATACAAAGGCTATTTCCAAATTCCCTCCCACGCCACAAGACCACAGGTCTTATAGTGGGAGGACAGTTCCAATGTAAGGTATTTTGTCTTTTTATATTTTTGTATCATTGTCAAATATTTTGTATTTTATGTTTACATATTTGATAAATAAAGGAATTTAAAAAAAAAGTGTTGATTTGGCTTTACATCAAACTAACTAAGTTTTCAGCTTTTAACAAAATGCATTAAGCTTTATCAAATCCCCCACATTTCAAAGCGAATTTAGAGATTTTAACAGAATTATATTACCATTAAGGAAGACTTTAATTTAATAGCTGCACGTGGAAGGTTCATATAGAATTAAAATTAAACATACCATAATTTTAATATTGATAATGATAAGTATCGAGTGCGGAAAACCTAACGTACACATATGAACTGCATACACACAATACACCTTGGAGCGGCGAAAAGATTGTTACGGATGTTTAAAGTAAGTTTCATAATTTTACATTAACCATTTAAAAGTAATGAAGATGTGACAGACAGACAAAAAGGTGATATTATAAGGGTGCTTGTCGTACAATATGGACTCAAAAAATTACAAGATAACATCATCCTATTTGAAATATTAACTTTATAAAACGTGGAATTATAGCGTGACAAAATAATATATATCTTTTCATGAATTCTTAACGCGATTGAGATATAATAAAGAAGTAATTTTTGAAGTTTAAAAAGCAAAGATGAAAGAAAAATTAAAGTAATGTTTGAAAGAAATATTGAAAATAATGTGACCCTTCGATAGAGGCTTTAAAACAAAACGTCACAATCTTTGAATAAATATCCACTAACGAATTCAAAAAAAGGTCAACACTTGATTAATGGAAATGTTGATTGCCTGACGAGAATTACGGGTGCTTTTGAAATCTGCACAAAATTAAAATGCTTAATAGGATAAAATGCAAACGACAAAGAGAGCCGTTCATACACAATGGCGTTTTCAAACAAAATATTATAGGCTGAAAGCTCTCTCTGGTAACGTTGCAGTCAACATATTTAATAAATTGAAAAAAAGTCAAGAGCCCCAACAAGCCTTGCCTCTAGAATATGTTAACTTTATATAAAATATAAAGTACATTTATAAAATTAAATTNGGATAATACATTATGCATATAATTACGTTATCTGGAAAAAGGGTTTAAATGCAAAACAAATGATACTAAAAGAATGAACCTCGCATCCGTACCCCACCCTAAACGTGCATGATATGTAAATAGGGTTAACATAAAAAAAAATTATCTAGATTTTAATAAACAAAGAATAAGTTAGTAAAATGTTTTAATCTTTTATAATATGCATTTTAAAGGCGAAATTTTTTTTTTAATTTTTTAAATGTTGATATTTCATCCCTTTATTGGGACCTCGATTCCTTTTTCAAACCTCGTAATGACGTCATAATGTGTTTCATTTACAATCATAATTGGTTAAAATTAAACTTTAATAAGAAGTAAATCGTCTATTAGTCCACCATAATTAATTAGAAAAAGCTGCCTGATATTAATTATAAGAGTTTATGCAGCTGACTGATGAAGATATCCCAATAAAGGGATAAAATATCACATTTTTAAAATTGAAAATTCCATGCCAATTTATCACCCCTGAAGAAATCTGTAAAAATTGCTTTGATCATTATCCATCATCATTATTCGTTATCATTGATAACGCAGACACGGTTGAAATTAATCTAAGGCAAGCTGCGCGCAACTTTCGACATACCATTTAAATTTAATAAAATAAGATGCGTACTTTTGAAGATATAGGAACGACAGACCGAACGATAAGACATGGAACCAAAAATGTTGTGAAACCCTGGTGTCT
Organism: Gerris buenoi; assembly: GCA_001010745.2. NCBI lineage: Eukaryota > Metazoa > Arthropoda > Insecta > Hemiptera > Gerridae > Gerris > Gerris buenoi. The sequence continues at coordinate 329,012 of KZ651478.1, read as the reverse complement.
AAAAAGGATTTAAGTCTTGGAATTTGAAATTGGAGACAAACAATTAGTATAAAAGATAATAGTATAATAAATATAAAGGGCATAGAGAAAATTGTTTCATCTATGTTTCTAAAAGTCTAACGATATTAAAATGTACAATCTTAGTTTCTGTATTATCATAACCAGATAAGAAATATATTTTTCGGGATTTATCTTGGTTAAAAATAAAAAACTTCTAGGTTTATAATGTTAAAACTATTATACCTTGAACAATATAACAAAATAAATAAACGAAATAGAAATACATAAGAAGGAATTCTTTTAAATTGAATCCTTTTTAAGGAGGATAGAAAGAATAGAACTTCACAAGGCTGAGAAAAGGACACACCCTTGCCCTTTACAGGAAATAAGAGTTAGCTATCCCTACAATAAAACTTGAAGAGCATGACCAATCAAGTTTTTAAGAATTGTTCTCCTTTAAGAGAAGAATCATTTGAAGTATCAGCGAAACTAATACTTTACTAAATTAAAACTTGGTGTACTTCAGCTAAGGAATTTCAAGGCGGCCATTCTTATATAGACTTCTAAGAATTAAATATTTTTTTTATCTGCAATTATTTGAATATTAGCTCTCTTCTACAAAGGATTACGAGTTAGGAATATTAAATGTTAACTGAGTCAAATTTTATAGGACAATTTAAAAAAATAGAATTTGTAGGTCAGTTTATTCACTTTAAATAGGGTCATCTGTCTTTAAAAGAGAGGTTAGTCGTGTGCAATTTGAAGATTTTATAGATAAGCATGTTTTCAATAAAAGATGCTAAAGTTATGCGCGCAAAACTCCTTCCAACGTTCACACTATTAGAAACGTTGCGCGATGTCTAAAAATCGTTTCGAGTCGTAGCGTAAATAACGGATGCTGAGTCTATATATTGTCTCCGTCAAGGATCCACACCTAAATTTGCTTTTGTTAAATTATTCTCGTCTCTTCATAATGACCGAAATTGCAACGTGTGTGGGATGAGTGTCTGGTCCTCATTTGAGCCATGGTCCTTTTAACTGAAAAAGCGCGAAAACCTAAACGTAGGATGGACGCACAAGGTGTTCGCAGAAGGACCTAGTTTTGGGAATTATTTATTACAGACATCAAAGACTAGAAGACACCATGAGCTCCGAAATTTCACACGAATAACTCCATGTGATTTTGAAGAACTGCTTTCAATGGTTGGAAGTTCTATCACAAAGTCATTTAATTAAGTCATTAACATTAAAGTATGATTTATTAATTATATAATTTTAACCCGAAAAACGGCGTAGAAGGGGAAGAAGACTGGTGTCGTCTCAGAAAGCATCTACGTTGTAGACACAATTTCGAACGACAAATCAAAAAGATATGCGAGATTTGGTCTCACAACGAGTCCTTCTAGACGCCGATTCTTCAACCCGATGTCTATAGACAAATCGTTAAACATCGTATCTGAGAACAAAATCGCTCGGAGTGTCAACTAGTGTGGACTAAGTTTAATGAGCAATCCATCTTTAATCCAAGATTCTGCAGTCAATTCTTTTAAGCTTTCAAGTGCTGATCTACTTTTGGCTGTTTCCTCTACGTTCCAATCAACAATCCATCAACGCAACATCCATCATTCCAATCAACGCAACATCACATTATTAAAGGAAGAGATAGAGACAAATTTACAAGCTTCTATTCGACATGTTTAGTAAATGAAAACATGTATCCCCTCTCTGAAATTAGAATTCACACGTTAATGTTTCAGGCGTATTACAAGTACGCAGACTACTAGGATCTTGAACGACTTTTCCATTTTCTTCCAAGTTTATGGAGTTCCATTAAAATTATTATGCATAAAACCCAAGTAACTCTACAAATAAATAAGCAATTCATGAATATTTAACTGTAAGTACTTAATACTCAAAAATAAAATATTTATTATTATTATTATTAAAAGTCTGCCCACTGCTAAAGAAGTTTTAAAAACTCCCAATAAAGTATCAACAGATAAATAAAAGTCTGTCTCAACTCAGTCATTTATGATAAGCCCATTATTATCCAACTTTAAGATTATTACCGAGCTTGTTCAGCTATTTCTACGGTTTGTTTTATATCCTAGTTTTAAAAATACCCTATTCAACACTATTTTTATTTAGTGTTAAAGCTTGAAACTGAAACACCACTATTTTAACGAGATGGTTACTTTAATCGAAGACTTGAGGATAATTTCAAACGATTGGGAACAATCAATTTTTAATTCAGGTAATAAAAGAACTTTGAAATGATTTGACTCAAAGCCCAAATCCTTATCTACCTACTGTTTTCGATTTTTTTTTTTTCTTTTTTTTTTCTTCAGCAACGAATGCATTGTATATAAGTAGGTAAAACACATCCAAAAAAAACCAATATTACAAAAAACCCAGTCTCATTGACATATTATTTGCTGCCTAAAATTATTGGATCAAAACAAACTTATAACAAAAAAAAAAACTGTCATTAGCGTGCTTCACTAATGCCCATTTAAGGCATTTAGGACTTAGCACTAAGTGAATGAGCTTCTCAGACACGCTGTTTCTTTAGTCTGAGCAAAGCATTCTAAGGGTAAGTAGCTTAGAGTTAAACTTAGAAGTACATAAGAAACTACTCTTAGAATGGATTAAACCAGGATAAACTTGGTAGCGAAGAACATTACAACACTTTTTTATACCATACCCTAATTAAGTTCTTGACAAACTTCTACTGTAAACCCTAAGGCACTCTTAACATAATGTTTTAACACCCTTTGGATTTTTTTTTCTTCAACCTCAACTATTAACAAGCAAAAATATCTAATAAGTCTTAAACCAATTACAAAAAAGTATGGATTATGGATGGCATATTCTTAAAGGATTTCCCCATTGCTCCGAAGTTTTTTTTTAAAGCAATTAAACTTTTGCGACCCTGAAATATTATATAGGTCTAGGAGTATGTATAGAATTAGTACAGCCCACAAGTGGATGTTAAAGGAGGAATTTTTCATTTAATATATTTTACCAATTTTACGCAATCCTGACCTCTAGGGAACTATAAAAAGCCTAGTTTATATATTATAGATAATTATTTTATTTTTATTTACTGAAATTAAAAAAAAAAAAAATTGGCAAAATAATGCTAAATATTAAATAATAATTAAGACTTGTATGTAAGAAAACTATCTACTTCAGAAAAAACAAACAAAGATATATAATTAAGCCATTAACCGAAAGGCTTTTGGCAAAGATTTTTCTATTGAATAATCTTATACAAAAAAAAGGCACAAAAGCGTTGAACTGGAAATTAGAGAAAGGATTTTAACAAGAGAATGTCAAGGATGACAATACATCGGTTTAAGGGCCAAACCCATGTTAACTACGATCGTGTAGGGTGTAGGGCCAAAGCTTCACCGACCTTTTAATTGATTCCAGAGCTGTGTTTCTGGCACTTCAGTTAGGGATTTTCAACCTGTTTTCTCTTCCCTCAGCAACGATAAATTTCACCAACACTAGATTAGTGATTTAGAAAGCCAATAGACTTGCTTTTATTTCAACTTCAATACACAAACCACTACATCTTTCAAATAAATTTTTCATTACTTCTGTAAACCACTAAAGATATTTGGCACTATAGATTTAAAAATGATAAAATACGGTAAAAAAAAAAATATAATAAAATAAAGCAAATATAATAAATAGAAGCACTAAAATGCAAATCGGCTGTGGGGTAACCTTTATTGTACGTAATACCCTGAAGGTTGCACAGCACTAAATTAAAAGAAGCACTAACTTTGAAGTCATTATGTGTCCCCTATGTTTTGTTAGAATATAAAAGGACGAAATTTATACATTCATTAGTCTAAATAACTATTCCAAGGGATGCCTGGTCCATTATACTTTGGGACAAAGGAATATTACACTTTTGTTTCTATAAGGGGAGTATCAATCTAAAGAAGAATATTCCGTACCCCTTCTTGAGATTTTTACTCCCTTTTGGTTTTTTGTAAGGCGATTAATAGTCTAAAGGAGTACCCTCATTAGATATTTTTTACAGATGACATGAAAACAAATACATAATTTTATTTATTTATTTTTACTAAAAAAATTGATAATATCAAAAGCTGTTCAATATTACATAATTTGTCCTTACTTTACATAAAAATACTTATGAACACTTTAAGAGTAATGCATTTTATCAATGATATAGATATTGTTTTTAAATTCAATAATTGATAAAAACATGTTGTTATATAGGTACGTATACATACCCCNCACCAATGTTATATGAATATATATACTATACTATATGTGTGAGTATATATAATTTAAATAGTCTATAAATTTTTATTAAAATATTACGACAGATTTTTTTTTTTTTTTTCATTAAAAACTTTTTTTCTTGTTTTGCTTTTTTATTCAAAGTTTCTTGATTTTAATTTTAATATGCATTTTTCTGTTTTTCATGAATATCACAATATTCAGTGACTAAAGTTATATTTAAATAAAAATAAATATAAATTGAAAACTATCTCGAGGTCTTGAGGTATAAAGTTTTTATGAAAAAATTCAATTCCATTCAAAGTTAAAAAAGGGAAAATGTATGTTCTTGATAGATAGCTCAAGACCGGAATTAGCAATGGAATTAGAGTTTTAAGTTATAAAAAAAACTACATGAATATTTTCGGTAAAAGTTTTGATTAAAGTTAAGGAAGGTATTTTTTTATTTTACCGAAAATATATTATAGATATTTTAAATCCGTCGAAGATCATTTATATAATCGAGTAGTGTCCCGACAGTGACGACTCACATCGAAATAATTTGTTATTGCTAAGCTTAGCCAACCAACTTTATTTTAATACAAATCAATAATTGTTTTGATTTGTTGGGTTTCAAATAGGACAACTTAATGAACAACTTGTGTTGTGATGTTGAATATAATAACTTAGAAATTAATTTTTTAGTTTATTTTGGTAGTATTCATTCTTCGGAAAGTTTAAATTTTAATTTAAATCAAATTATAATTATTATTAACAATGGGAGATAGAAAGAGAAAAATAGACTTCCCGACGGGACTAGAACCACGGGCCTCTATATTTCCAATAGAGTGCTCTGACCAACTAAGCTACACTGAAGAATAACATCCTCTGTCAATTACGATACCTAGTCCCGAATTAAGCTTTCAATATTCAAAGTCTAGAAGTCAACAATAATACACATAATAACTTATGTAAATAGATATCCGAATTAATTAACTTAATTTTTTTTAAGTATAAAATTAAGCTCGATGCAATGGGCTTAACTGCTCGTAATTTATTAACATAACAGATGGATAGGACACTTTATAATTAATGCATCCACTCAGTGTAAATCATGAATGCTAACTTAACATTTATTAAAATCAAAGAAAAAAAGTAAACTAATACTTACAACAGATGAATAATAATTTAAAAATAATTATAATAATAACAATAATAATTGTTTAAAAAAGGTTTTCTATTACTAACAATAATTCTTGCTAGTTTTAAATTTTATTCTCTCTATATTAAGCTTGAGTTATGTAAATGAAGTTCGAAGTTCCATTGGGAATCGAACCTAGGACATCTCACGTAAAAACTAAATGAATTCCAAATTCTTTAAACCTATTTCTCCGAAGTTAAAACAAACTAGCAAAAAGTATTGTTCAATTTATAAAAATTAGAAAAAAGTGGATAATTAAACATATTTTCTCTAACAACTTTGAGACAGAGGGGTTTAAATCACTAAAATTATTCATAAAAGATTCTAAAAATATACCATCATCAACACGTTACTACACTTTAAAAAAAAAATGTAAATAAAGTATACTAAAAAAAAAAAACGTATACTAAAGTAGTCAACTATGAAGGCTATTTTAAACTATGTATAAGATATAAAAAAATGTAGTTAACATTTTTTTTCATACTTTTTACTGAACTTTTCAGAAAAAAATTGAGGATCAAGAGGGAACTATATTATTCTTCAAAGGGCCATATTGACCCTTTGATGAGCGGAATTATTTTGTTTTCTTTTTGTGTCATTAAACAACGCCTTAATAGAACTACAACTTTTAGTATCCAACTACACTTTTAGTATCGATGAAAGTATTTTGATTATTTTGAAGAAAGGAATTTCATTATGGAATGCCATAAAATGTTCCTCCACGTAAATTGACTATTTGTTTATTTAAAAAAAGCAGCTTTCAGCCTTCAAAAGGCCGTCATCTTTTAATTAGTTTGTGCTGAAACGAGGAAGAATAGAGTGTACAGGAGGAACCGTCCCACATCCAAGAAATTTCATTATGAATCCGAATTCAGACAGATATTCGTTGCAGAAATCAGAGAAAAATTTTGGTCCCGTGTCTGCCGTGTATGATCCTATTCTATATAATTGTGACTCACTATCAAAATTTAATTATAATCGGATCAGCAATTTACACATCATTAGACATTTTCAATGCCACAAATATATAAAAATAAAAATGTTTATTCTATTCAGGAAATTATATTTCATTATGGCCGTGAATTGTAAAATTAATCTATGCCTAATGTATGAAGATCCATATGAAAAGATAACAACCTTTTAGAGGGAAAAAATAACCCTTTAGTCCATTTGGTTGATTAGATCAAGCCTTGTATTAATTTTCCGTGTCTCAAATACACGACGATAAGTCACGGAATCCCGAGTATAAAGAAATAACAAGGCAAAAGCCCGTGTTAAAAAAATAAAGAACAAAAATTACAAATTTTAGAGTGCACTCAACAAATTTAAATACGTCGTAAAAATTCATAAAATGCAATTATTACGGTCACTCCTGTAATTATGTTAGATGATGCAAGATTATTTCCAATACTTTAGGTTTGTTCCAACCACACTTCAAACTGGTTTGGAACTGTCCGACGCATGCGCATCGGACCACATTTGAACGTTTTTTGTTAACGCACATGCGACGTACAGTTTGAGGTGTGGTTGGAACAAACCTTTTATATAATATATAACCATTAACTTCGAGCTGTAAACTCGAATCAACACTATTTCTTCATATTAATTTTATAATAAACCAAAATATTGATTAATAATATCTATTTTTCGTCATTTTATAAGATATAGGTCATTAGAAAAAAAATTATAGTAGCAATTTTATTACTCATACGCCCTTTTATTACTCATTAAAGCCTGTCCCACCCCTTCGGAAATCGAACACAGATGTTTGTTTAGGTTTCAGAAAATACATTGCTAAATATATACTTTAAATAGAGATAGCACGTATTCTAACATTGACGGAAATCTAAAAACTAAAAGTAATCTTGCATAAGAATTCTTTCATATAAAATAATTATTTAAAAGACTGATTTTTCCTTTTTTTCAAGACAATTTTTTATTTTTAATTCGTTTCTAATTTGAAATGAGTAAGTCGGAAAAAGCTTTTTTTCCATTCTTTATGCAAGAGTTTGGCCGGAGTTTTTTTCCTTAGTTGAGCCGCACGTATATTAATCTTGTACAACGTTTTCTGAATAGTAAGTGTATTTTACGAAAAGGTGCTGGCTCAGTGCCTTGCTTTACCCTCTTCTCATCTCACTAACTCTATTAGAAACTGATTCTTTATTCTCAAACATTCCTAGAAAGGATCACCCGCGTTTCTGCCATTAACTTTTTTTATTAGATCTTTTTTATAAGAAAATTTACATTGAATGATAAGTGACAAGTTATATTAGTCCAGGAGATAGCGTGCAAAAAAGTGTCTCACTAACATCAAGCTAGAATTTTGTGTATATAAGTAAATGTTTTGGTGCCTTTTAATAATATGTGGTCGGCTAAGTTCGTCTGCGGGACACAGCTTGGCAATAGACATTTGAAAAAAAAAAAAAACCCCAAAGGGGCCATGCCCCGCCCTTTTTGGTGGACAATGTGATTTTCATGGTCCTGAGTACGAACTTAGTAGACCAAAAATCAAGTTAAAGGCAGTTTGTCCCTTGATATGGGAACACTTTGATTTGGAGTAATATTAATAATAAGTAACCTACTAAGTACCAACCTAATACGTTTAGTCACGGAAATAATACTTCTAGGCGAAGATTGATCAAAGGTTGTCAAAAACCTGCTCCTCTACTCAAAACATACATTACCCATCAACATCGCAGGTTGTCAAAAACCTGCTCCTCTACTCAAAACTTACATTACCCATCAAAATCCGAAACTAAGACTAGAATTGTCTTCTTATAAATTCTGCTTCACTTACCTAAAACAGACAAAAGAAAACAAAAAATTAAAAATTAAAAATACTAACTATAAAAAATACATTAAAAAGAATCATTTCATCTACATGGCTACACAATTACCTTCTTTACAACTAGAGAGGCGTAAAGTTAGTGTTCAGTCATAAAACAATAACTAAGGAAAAATATCGGGTAAATATTAAAAGCGCTGTGGGCCTTATGATGTTTCCAGCTTAACGATGGAGAAGAGAGAAGCTAATACAGCGTGTAGACGGCGATAATATGCCCCCATGAAGCCACGAGACAGTTTTAAAATAAATCAATCTTCATAAAAAAAAGTCACGATGACGCAATATTGTGAATTTATCGAATGCTCTCTCCCCTCATCGTCCTCTTTTGACTATAACTATAATAATGTTCAAAATATTATGTTTAGAGGGTAAAAGGTTAGACACTTAATATACGTAGAGTAGTTACAATATTCGTATAGGTCTTCAAATAAGATAACTTTGCCGTACTGTATTATAGTAACTGGATCTAAAAGTTAAGGGAGTTCTAGTATATTGATATTACGGGCAAGTTTTCCCACCTAGCTTAATAGAAAATGATTACCTCTTTGCTTAAATCTCCTAATTAAGAATCATTTAATTAAATACACGCACAGTAAATGTTCTTAAATGGAACAATGTTATTTATCTACGATTGATACAAAATATAAACATTGTATCTCTGTTTAGATGAGTAGAAAGTGATTCTTCTATTCATTGCGCATGCGCGTTTCATAATTCCTCTTTTTCCGCCCTAGTGTGGTAAAAAAGAAGAATTCTTCGCCTTAACGCACGATTAGCGAGCTCGTTACATTTAACAAAACTAATTTGTAAATAATTAGAAGATAAAAAGAACTTTTTATATACTACGTTTTTTAATTCAATTAATTTATTTTTTGTTTACTTGGTTTACTTATTCTTTTTTGCTGTCATTCAATGTTTACCTCTCAATAAAAAAATCTTATATTTGAAATCTGTCAAAGGAGGTAAATATTGGGGAGGTCAAAGGATTGTAAATATTTGGGATATGACAAAACAAATAAAATAACTTGCGGATTTTTTCCGAACTAACTTTTCATACAGCAAATTTGCTGAAAACTAATTAAATTCTGCTGAAAAATGACTAAAAGCATTAAAATAATGCATTGCCATCGTGTTCTGAGCTGTTCTGAAAGTTTCAAATGTCTAGCTACTCGGGATGTTAGTTAAAATTCGATCGCAAGATTTGTACCGGACAAACAAACATACAAACAAGAAACCAAGTTAATAAAAACGTAGTAAAAAAGTAACTGTTTATATCGAGTTTTTAGGAAAAAACAATTATTGATTTATGTCATTATCACGAAAATGAGGAGAATAATACGCCTCCCGAAATAATTAATTCGGGTCAAAATACATCCAACTAATGAATTAATGTCATCTTTATCAAAAGAGAAATACGATCTTACAAACATGAAGTTTATTACATATTTTTTCTGTATTTATTAAGTTCAAATAATAAAGTTTAATCTTATTTCTTTCATTTAATTAAAAAAATCATTACACTATAAGTAAAAAGTAGGTTGTAAATGAGTAAGGTTAGAACTCTATGGAACGTAAAAATTGTTGTTTATATTGGGTTGAAAGGGCAGGTGTTTTTGACTCGGCCAGTGAGGAGGAAAACGGACCACAGGCTTGTTTTAAAATAAATTGGAGGAGGCCATCAAACCACCCCTTCCTGCCGTCCTATAATATTGAGTGATATTGAAAGCATACGAGCAAGAGGATCCGGGAGTAGCTTGTATCTCAAATTTGGTCTAAATAACCGAGTTAGTTGTGACGCTATCCACCCCCCCCCCCTGAACCTAATCTTCAGACCTTCTCACTTCAATCATAGTTCATCTCACTCCAACTTTTTATAATAACAAACTCTTTCTCTTTTTATTGTCCCCCTTATTATATTTTTACTTCGTGCACCCCCTTTTTTTATTTTACACCCATATCAATACAATATGTTTCCTGATTATTGTAGTTACTATTTATTTATTAGTTAGTTATTTATTTTTATTTTTAAAAAATACATTTTATAATAAGTAACTAGGGGGCTTCGCCCCCTACTCGCTTCGCTCACCAACCCCCGAAAAGACGTGGTAGCGG